>APFE031096005.1:3387-116499 GCA_000404065.3 Pinus taeda
TAAATCCCTAGCGGGTCCGCTATATCGAAAGTTTTTCATATACATTATAATTATGCATTTTTTATATATTTCTATTATAAAGGGAATGAGTGTCGACTGTGATATGGGTAAGGTGGACCCGATATAATATATATTGTGTTTTATAATTGCGGCGGGTCTGCAAAACATTTATACATATAGGTTGGTTCTACCGATTGCGATTGCGATGGCCAGACCTGATATTATATATGCTACGTTGTATTCTACCTTCGGGTCCGCGATATCTCATATTATTAATATTTGGGCTGTTACACTGTTTTAAAGCGCCGATTGTGATTTATAAGGGGAATTCAACACAGAATTGAACGGGCAGATCCGATAAGTTTATTGAATCAAGTTAATCCATTTTCAGTTCTTCTTTGCCTGTTTTGCATCAATTTTTTTGTTTAAACAGAAAATAGATTTAAAGAAGGCAGCAGTTGGTCGAATTTCTTGTTGTTGTAGCCAGTTGAAATGTGCCTGATACATGCGTAAGCCAGGGTATGCACAAATTAAACACAGTTTGTTACGATTAACGCAGATTAATTATCTTTGAGGCACATACAGAGGAATTTGGTAGCAGATCAACAAAGCCAAAAGGCCAGCAGTTGTTGTCATTATTCAATTGTTTTTTGTTATTTTATGTTCTTTGAGGTGTCTTGAAACCTCTATAAAATTTTGTAATAGTTTTAATTCATATATTTAGAGAAACAGTTAAATAATTTGGGCAATTACAGAGATCAACAATTGTTCTGCAATGTATAAAAAGAGGAAAATTTACTAAGAAAGGATTGGAATTTTGGAGAACCAGGCCATTGTATTTCTGATAACTTCATTGATTAATGAAACAACCAGAAGTTTCCAGGAGTTGTTACATATAATTTGTAAGTTTCACTATCATGTGTCATGCAATGTTTTCTTCTATTTAAGCTTAGTAATGAAGCTGCAGGGTAAAATCCCTTAAAGAGCGTTCCTATACTTAAAGTCCTCACTTCCTTTCTAAGTTGTAGATAGTAGTTTCTGTGAAAGACTAGCATATTGCCTATGATTTATTTCTCATGATCATAATTCCTCTAAGTTACAGATAATAGTTCCTGCGAAAGATTAGCATTGTCTTTAACTTCCCTTTCAAACTTTCCTCATTCATCATTTATATTTAGCAACAAATGGCATTCTGAAATGTTCTGGTCATACATGTATTAAGAGTCTAAGGCCAAGTTTTCCAAGTCCTTTATTTGGGAATATAATAAACAATAAGTGACTGTAAATAATCTTTATCAATGTCTTAAGCACAATTTCCTTACAGCCAGGAAATTGGTTTCTTAAGGAACAACACATCCAATGAGTACTCTTGCTCGAAATTTGAGTGAAAGCATAGGGAGATGAGTTGAAACTACAAGTTGAAAAAGTAGTTTTATTATTTTATTATTTTTTAATCTTTGTGCTTTTTTACTTCAAAAATGGTGAATCATCCCCCATAGTCGACATCACTATATTGAATCCTATTGGTTCTTATAAAGTTTATTTTGGTTGTACATTTTTCTTAGGAGGCCCATTTTAGACCTTAAAAATCCCCTAATGTCACCTACCCTCATGACTCTTCAACTACTACGTGATTGTTACATTCGACCATCGATACTTGGTCTTTCACTTTTACAAGATGTTACATTACAATCTGCGCATGTACCCATGTGAGACAAAATAGGCTTGAGCAAGCCATGAAAGCTATCACTAAGACTCAGACAGTTGTGGGAAGACCAAATTTTCGACATCCTCGCAATGATCGACAGTGGCGAACTGATGCCAACCTTGGTAGTCTGTGATGGTGTCCACGTGCTCAATGGTGAATCTTGTTGAAAGCGAATTGTCGCCTCTGTTGCATCCGAGTACACTGATCTAGCACCTCTTTCTAACTCGTCTACTAACATGCACATCATAGTCTTGAGTGCAACCGGACCAGTGACATATTGATGCATAGTGTGTGCACTAATCTCCAAGTCTGCGCCAGTGGCTACACGCATCAACTAATCAAAGTACATGTCCAACTCCTTTCTGACTTGGTTCTTCAACTTTGCCTCGGTGAATGTGCTAATAGGTGGGATCGTGTGCGCATGCACAATGACATCCATGCCTCTAAATACCCGTGCATGCGAAGCCTGCAAACTGGTGATGAGCTACAGGAGTTCCTCATAGTTATAGATCTGACTCCAAATGTGTGCCTTCAACTCTACTGCGTTCGGCTTCATCATCTTTGGAAAATGCAATGGGGCTCCTTTGTATCTCATTGTCCATGTCTTCATGCGGTCAACAGCAAAGTGCAGATTTGACAAGATGCGTGCTCTCCTAGCATGGAATTGTTGCAATCGTTGACATGGACCACTGCTTTATGCACGATGCCAAATCTGGAATACAACATCCACATGATTGTTTCGAGGGACAATACTTCATCCAGTATCACTCTCTTCAACTCTGCTCTAGAGGATGATGTAACCTGTTCTCCTCCCTGCTTACCCACTTGTAACTCCTTGGCCATGTGCTCGTTCTTTGTTATCAATAATCAAACACTTGAGTTGGTGGCCTCAGCATATGCTCTGGTAGCATCGACCAATGCTTTTGGATGCTTGCGCACATCAGATACGATCACTCGCTCTTCAAACTGCACAAGAGATGTGTGGACATCCGGAGTAGGCACTCTACATGATTGCACAACTCTGTGTTGTGACTCGTCAAAAGATATGTTGTGCATTTCCACTTCCAAATTGTCTTCAAGGATCTTTGTGTCTCCTTGATCACTTGGGACTTGCCCTGCTTCCGGATCTGGTGAAGTCAGTGGGGTGGCCTCATAGTTATGAGGCATGAGGTCTATATCCTGATCTAACTCTGGTTGCAATACATATGTATCCATCTTCTCTAACATTTGTTCAATCTCTTGAGCTAAGTCTTCCTCCTGCGACTACTCAGCCTGTCTGCTTTACACTAGCTACTCGGATGAGTCTATAACCTGTATGGGTGCAGTTTCGCTAATTTGTGCATGTTGCACCTCCTATTGTGTCTATCCTTGTTGTGCTTCCTTCTCTTTTCTGCACAACTCAAGTTCTTCCTAGAGTTGTTGATTCAACTCTTGCAACTCCTTCTCTGCTTCCTCCATCATCCATTAATCTCTTTGCCTTTGCCCATTCCTCTTGTCACGTTGTTGCCTCTTAGCTTCAACCTCCAAAGATGCTTTCATCACGAGCGAGTATGCTTTGAACTTGCGGCTTTGTTCTGCCTCTACGTTGTCATCAACCTTGCTCTTTCCTTTGTCATGCGCAGATGTGTTACCCTCTACTGTTGTTGATGATGGCGCTCTCTGAGACGCTGCTCGCTAACCATTCCACCTGGTTCATTAGCCTGGACAAGCTGTGACAATATCTCCATGGGTCTTCCTATTAAATTATAGTATGTTCTATGCTTAGAGTTGTTTACTTATTTTTCTTTTTATTAGCTACAGATTAGTAATCACATATACATTAAGTAAAATGTAGATAGAACATTAAATGATCAACAGAAAATAAGCCAAGACAAGAGACACAAGATGTGGCGGCTACACAAGGATGAACCCCAATGCGGGGAAACCATTTGATCAAATCTTCTGTTATCTTCAATAGTTCAACAGAGAGAAATAGTACAAAATCTGAATTTTGTAATTTTATCTTAGCAGCAGCAAACCCTAGATCAGCAAAGTCAAACATAGCCAAACTTGCTAAAATTAACCTCTAAAATACTTGGTCAATTTCCGGTCAACTTGTCCTCGAATAGCCTGAAGAAACAACCCTTGAACAACCCCAAAAGTTCAGTCAATTTGCAGATTTCTGAAGTCAACTTGCAGCCCTAAACTAGGGCAGTCAACACCGGTCAAACCAGAGGTCAGATCACCTCGATTTTTGTGCCAAAAATTACGACCTTCCTAGGATGGGAAACCACACCCAATCCGCACTTCTAGAAGGTCAACGCTTGGTCAACGTTGATCAAAGAGATGATCTGCTGCCCTAGCATCCTTCTTTCTGCGTCTTCCTTGCCCTAGGACGTCTTCCTTTCAGCCACACATGTGAGAGAGAGAGAGGCTCCTTTTATGTGTAGGAGAGAGAGAGAGAGAAGATGAGTGAATTGAATTTTCCAAATGAGGAGAATGCTCCTTGTATTTATATGCAAACATTGAGGTTGAATAGACATGATTGTTCGGCTTCTAAGCCTACATAAGTTTGTTCGCTGACCTTGAAAATTTGTCCATAATCAAAATAAATTCATATCTCCATAAATACTTATCGGAATCGGATGATCTTTAGATCAATCCTACACCTCTCGATGAGAGGAATCTACGAAAAATACCAAAAGCCATAAATAAGGTGATCCACATGGAGTTTGGCCCTAGTTTCCAATTTTAACACTCCCTCTCAACTAGGGAGAACTTCATCTGCGATCCGTCAGACCGTCGCTACTATCCATCCATCAAATGCACTATCCTGTATAGCTTGACCCCACTTTGCTATGCTCTGCTCTGCTTTGCTCTGGTCAAACCATGAAGAAGAAGAAATGATCGAGGAAGTATCATACCATCCACCACTGACCCGAAGTCAGTCTTAGAGTGTGAACCACTCTCACTGATCCTAGATCAGTCTCATTGATCTCAGATCAATGGAGGTCATCCTAGCATAGGGAGTACGGTTGATACAGCGATGTGTCCATCAATAGAACTAGTATGGTCCCGATCCTCATTTCCCTGCTCATTGATCATATGAGAGGTACTTCCCATGAGTCTTAGACTGCATAGGTAGGATGCCTGGATAGGAGAACTAATCATCCTGTCCACAAAAGAACAAATCATCCTGTCTAGTGGATGCCACGGAGAACTAATCATCCTGCTCCACAGTCGCCACAGAGAACGAATCATCCTGGCCCATAAGAGAACTAATCATCCTATTCCACAGTTGCCACGGGGTGTCACAGGGGAAGGTTGAACCTTTACCCTGTACATAGTGCACCACCAGGGGATGGTGATTTTCCCTGTGGTCACATGTTGCTCCAAGAAGTACCCCGCGCCCCCCTGGAGCTCCCAGAGCTCAATACATCATACTTGACCCTCATAAAAGGGTCTCTAAACGACATCAAGTCGTTCTCGGAAAGTCAGGACTTTGACCTTTCCTAAGGGCTTTGTCAAAATGTCGGCGACCTGTTCATCTGTACCGATATGTTGGAGCCTTATTTCTCCTTGCTGCACCATATCTCGAATATAGTGGTACCTGATATCGATATGCTTGGAGCGATCATGAAATATGGTATTCTCTGATAAACGGATCCTGCTCTGGTTGTCACACAGAATCACAGTGGTATCCAATGTAAATCCAAACAGCTCACTGAAGAGCTTTCGCAACCAAACTGTCTCACAGGAGGCCATGCTAGCAGCAATGTACTCTGCCTTGGCGGTGCTCAAAGCCACTAACTTCTGCTTCTTTCTCATCCAAGATATCGAGGCAAATCCCAAAGAGAAACAGCACCCGGAAGTGCTCTTTCAATCCACCACATTGCCTGCCCAATCAGCATCAATATACCCAAGTAGTCTCACATCTCTGGCAGTGTATCTCAACCCATGAGTGACTGTGCCGCGAAGATATCTCAACAGATTCTTGGCACCAATCCAATGTGAGTGGTGAGGCTCAACCATATGTTGACTCAATGTGTTGACTGCAAAGCATATATCCGGATGGGAGTTCACCAAGAACATTAATGTTCCAACGAGTTGACAATACTCGGTAACCTTTCGTAAAACAGGTATGGCAGCACTACTGCTTAACTTCTTGAAGTCAAGCTCCATCAGGGTAGTTACGGGCTTGCAGTCCACCATGCCGAATCTCTCCAATATCTTCACCACATATTTTCCTTGAGATAGGAAAATCTCCCATGGTTTCTACTAGACTTCTAGTCCTAGGAAATAGTGCATAAGTCCTAAGTCTTTCATCTCGAACTCAGAAGCCAACTACCTCTTACATTCGTGAATGAGAGGGTCTGCACCGATTAGAAAGAGGTCATCAACATATAGCACCAGTATGAGAGGCTTGTCATCTATAACCTTAAAGTAAAGGTTAGGGTCAGCTTCACTCCTAGTGAATCCTAGCTTCATCAAGTAGCTATCGATCCTCTCATACCATGCTTGGGGTGCTTGCTTTAGCCCATAAAGGGCCTTCTTCAACCTGCTCACAAGAGATTCTCGATCATAAATCTCAAATCCTTCGGTTTGCTCCACATAGACTTCCTCTTTGATCGAACCATGTAAGAATGCAGTCTTGACATCCATCTGATGTAGGTTCCATCCTTGCGAAGCAGCAAGGGCTATGATCAAGCGAATGGTGGTATATCAGGCAACAGGTGCAAATATCTCGTCATAGTCTATACCTTCCTTCTAGGAGAAGCCACGAGTGACAAAACGAGCCTATACTTTTCCGCACTTCCAACAACTGCATGCTTTATCTTGTAATGTTATTTTGAAGTGAAAACTACTTTGTCCTAGGGTCTGGGGACTACATCCGAAACATCGTTTTTCATAATGGACTCATATTCCTCGATCATAACATCCTTCCTACTTGATGCTTGACAGCATCTGTGAATGACGAAGGCTCATTTTAGATGATCGTGCTCATGATGGGCAGGTATCCCTGATACCTGTTCAGCTTCTTACTTTCACGGAAGGTTCCTCTGGGTGTAATGTGTCCTTCAACATCATCAAGTGTCCCCCTAAGCCATGAAGGCCTCTTCCTAGAAGAGGAAGGCTCTTGCAGAGGAGGATCAATAGGATCCATAGGTTCTTCCACATCGGGCATCATCTCATCTTCCTTTTCCTTCGGTTCCCCAGTGTTAGTTTCTTTAGATCCTCTTAGAGTAGGAAGATTGTCTACTTTGCTAAGAGCCATATCTTCATCAAAGGTGACGTCATGGCTAATCTCGACTTCCCTTTGACTAGCCACATTGATTCTATAGCCCTTAGTATTTTCGCTATAGCCCACGAAGATTCCTTTCTTTCCAAATGCACCCAATTTATTCATTTTCTCCTTAGGCACATGAAAATATACAAGGCTTCCAAAAATTCTAAAATGAGATACGTCAGGTTTCTTGCCAGTGAACATCTCTTCGGGAGTCTTGGAACCCAATGCTTGATGAGGGCATCAGTTTTGTACATATACGGTGGTATTCGCAGCTTCGGCCCATAGAAACTTCGGAAGTCTTTGATCATGGAGCATAGCACGGACAACTTCCACAATTGTACGATTCTTTCTTTCCACCACACCATTCTGCTCAGGAGTATATGGTGTAGTAGTCTCCCTCTTAATGCCAGCCTCATTGCAAAAGTCATGAAACTCATTGGATTCATATTTAGTCCTATTATCAGTCCTTAAGGTCTTGATCTTCTTTTCGGCCTGATTCTCGTTCAAGGCTTTGACGTGTCGAAACCAAAAGAACACTTCATCCTTCTTTTTCAAGAAGTATATCCAAGTCTTGCGAGAATAATCATCTGTAAAAGTGAGGTAATATATATCCTCCCAAGGAGTTCACAGACATCATATCGGATATGTCTAAGTGAACCAACTGCAATACATCAGAGGTCTTGCTTTGGCTTGAGGGGAATGGTCCCCTTTTGAGTTTTCCTTTGACACATCCTGGACATACACCTTCTTGCTCTAATCTAAATTTAGGCATCCCAGTTACCATTTTTCTCACATCAGGTAGAGATTTATAATGAAGCTGAGCAAACCTCCAATGCCATGGTTCGGACTGAAGGGATGTGTCACAAGACATGACACCCACCTGACTTCCTCCGCCTGATATAATGAATTAACTCGAAACCCAAGAGTGAAAGCATCTTTAAATTTCTTTTTCCATACACATACCTTGCCATCGTTGAAGGCCACCTTGTAGCCTTTATCTTCCATTGTCGAAATGGTCACCAAGTTCTTTTTTAGATCAAGTACATATAATACATCTTGTAAATGAATCGTATTTCCCGGATTCAATTGAAGAGTGACATTTCCTACGCCTTTCACAGGATATTTTGATTTGTCCCCAAGAACAATTCCCAGGTTGGTCTCCTTCTCTACCAGATTAGAGAGAGCTTCTTTGTAACCAGTGAAGTGCCTTGAGGCACCACTATCAATAAGCCAATTTCCCTACGAGTCTGGGGGCGCAGTAGTAGAGAAAGTCGCTAGTAGATAATATTCACCTTGCTTATTGTTAATAGTGTTAGATTCATACATGGAGTTTCTTGCCTTCTGGAATGGTCATCCTCTTCCTTGATTTCTGGCACTTCTTTTACCTCTGCCATTTGACCTGCCATTCCTTTGATTTCCTTGAGAGGGATTTTGATCATTGTCTCGGTGTGAGTCCCTTTTATCAAGGCACTCCCTTGCATAGTGACCCGTTTTATTGCAATTGTAACATCATCCTTTTCTTCCACCCTTTGGTCCGGCCTTTCCTTTGAATTTAATCCTGGAATTGTTTCTTCTTTTAGTATGAGGAGAAAAGGCAGAGGGATGACCTTTAAGTATGGACATTCCTTGCTCTTCCATCCTTGTTTCTTCTTGAATGCATATGGCCATTAATTCCTCAAATCCAGGAATTATGTTATTGTTGAGAAGAGTAGTCTTGAATATATACCATTCAGATGGCAGTCCTCCAAGAGTTGCGAGTGTCATTTCCCTGACAGGAATTACTTCCCCAATAGATAGGAGATCGTTCTTGATCTCGGTGATCCTTAAGAAATATGCTTGCATACTCTCATATTTGCCCTTCTTAATTTCCTTCCGCTTATTTCTAAGAAACAAGACTTGATTTTCATCATTAACTTTAAATAAACTCACCAGTCTATCGTAGATTTCCTTGGAGGTGTTCAGCTCGGAAACATAGGCCACCAAGCGCTTGTCGATAGAGTCCCGGATGATCTTCCTTGCTTTGACTTCTCCCTTGGTCCATTTGTTCCTAGCAGCAGCGGATGCATTTGATGGAGGCTCAATAATCCCACCTCTCACATGGTCCAACACTTCCTACTCTTCTAATGTTAGATCGAGAGACATGTTCCATCCGTGATATTCAGAATTCTCACGGAGTTTGTCTTCAGTAGAGAAGTGCGTTGAGGACCCCATGATTTCTTTAAGATAGTCTTGCCAACCTTCTCTTCAGTGATTGCTCTTGCTCTTGCTCTTGCTTGGGCTTTGTCTTCACCTCAGCGCTGATACCATGTTAAATTGTGGTATGTTCTCTGCTTAAAGCAGTTTACTTATTTTTCTTCTTATTAGCCACAAATTAGCAATCACATATACATTAAGTAAAGTGCAGATAGAACATTAAATGATCAACAAAAAACAAGCCAAGACAAGAGACACATGTGGCGGCTAGCCAGGGACAAACCCCAATGCGAGGAAACCCTTTGATCAAACCTTCTTTTATCTTCAATAGTTCAGCAAAGAGAAATAGTACAAAATCTAAATTCTATAATTTTGTATCAGCAGCAGCAAACCCTAGATCAACAAAGTCAAACTTGGTCAAACTAGCTGAAATTGACCTCTAAAATACTTGGTCAATTTCAGGTCAACTTGTCCTTGAACAACCTGAAGGAACAGCCCTTGAACAGCCCCAAAAGTTCAGTCAATTTGCAAATTTCTGAAGTCAACTTACAATCCTAAACTAGCGCAATCAACACCGGTCAAACCAAAGGTCGGATCACCTCGATTTTTGTTCCAAAAATTTTGGCCTGCCTAAGAGAGGCAACCACACCCAATCCGCACTTCTGGAAGGTCAATGCTTGGTCAGCACTATTCAAAGAGATAACATGTTGCCCTAGCATCCTTCTTTCTGTGTCTTCCTTGCCCTAGGACGTCTTCCTTTCAGCCACACGTGTGAAAGAGAGAGAGAGGCTCCTTTTATGCATAGGAGAGAGAGAAAGAAGATGAGTAATTGAATTTTCCAAATGAGGAGAATGCTCCTTGTATTTATATGCAAATGTTGAGGTTGAATAGACATGACTATTAAGCTTTTGAACCTATATAAGTTTGTTGGCCGACCTTGACAATTTGTCCATAATCAAAATAAATTCATATCTCCATAAATACTTATCAAAATCGAATGATCTTTAGATCAATCCTACACCTCTCGATGAGAGGAATCTAGGAAAAATATCAGAAGCCATAAATAAGGTGATCCACATGGATTTTGGCCCTAGTTGCCAATTTTAACACTTCCTCGGGCCAATGACACGCCCTGTGAATCCACAGAAATTGTACTCTCACACAGTGGTCCTTTACAAAGCAATGTGGGTCATACAGGTTGACACTTCTGGTGCCGAAAGTGAATCTTTTGAACTCCTCCATCTCGGCATTAGCATGTTTGAGATTTTGTATCTCATATAACCCAATCCATAAAAGAAGAGCATGCCAAGATGCCTTCTTCTTCTTGTGCAGTCTAGCTGACAACCATGTCAAGATGTGATACGACACTTCTTACATGATGAGCTTTCCCATGGAAAACTTCAGTAAAACATGCGAAGGTTTCTCCGTGTTGTACATTCGTGTGAAGGTGCCAAGGGGTGAGGCATACCAATCTACTATGTCGAGCAATGCCTCCATCACTGCTTGCGACATGCAAGGTGGATCCTGCTCAAATATCATTTTGTACACTGGAGTGACAAAGTGGTCTGACAACTGTGTGATCTCTGCGGAACCTACATTCGGAGAATAATTTGCAATAAGTATGCACAGAGGTTTCCGAAGGTGTCCATACCCACTTCAAACCTAGGAAATGCTAACAGGCACAGATTGCATCCAGAATATAAGTGGGCATGTATATCTATGTTCGCTGACCTTTGGGCGGATGTTGAGCTCCTATTCCCTGTTCTTTCCACCTGAGAGCCAACATGTCGGACCAATTGCATGGCCTTTCTTCGCTGCCTAGTTGGTCCAACACAATCACCCAACTCTACGGGAAGGTCTATGTGCTCTCTTGGCCGTATAAGCGGCATGCAAAGATGACCAAGTATTTATATGCCTTTCGCAGTATCTTCATTTTCTAATCCACACTGGGTGTTGTCATGAACTTGGTTGGCTCCTTCACCCAACTCTTCAAAATATCTCTAGAGTTTGTGTTGTTGAGTGTGTTGAAGGGCTTCTCCATTGTGATCACCCACTATGGCAAGTGGTACATCTCCTGATAGTCCTTCGCCCTGAAGGTAGCAAGCTCTATCCCGTTGACACTACTCAACATCATCATCTCAAGATCAATGTGCGAGATAATCCAATGTATCATGTATGGAAACGCGAGGTACATACATGTAATCCGGTACAAGCCAGATTTGTGGATGTTGACATAGACCCTGCGGTCTTCTAGATCTTCCTCAAATGTGTCTGAGAATGTATCGTTGATGTCCTGTCATTTCATCTTGATGTCTCTGTCTATGACCAGCGTGGTGTCTTTGTAAACAGATAGGCCCACAGACACTTGTTCAATTGCATCTCCAGTTTCACTTCTGACGGTGTCCTTGGACCCTACTCTCTTGGAGGCCATTGTACCTGTATTGCTGAGAGGCAGACGAACACCTGTTATACCTGGAGACATAGCGATACTCATGGAAAGCAATCTGTCAGTTGAAAACCAAAACAAATCTGAGGACTGACATGCAACATACCTGGGTGACTGGCAGTAAAGATTGCACAATTTTCACCTGGAGGTTGGGAGATTGACTACCAAAATTGCGCAAAGCACAGTCCGGGCTATTAGGAGGTTGATTGACTGCTGGAATTGCGCAATGTGCAGTCTAGCCTGCCTGTTGAGCACTGAACCTGCACAATGCGCAATTTCAGTCAGCGAGGACATGCATGCCCAGAGACTGCATTGCGCAATTTTCTAGGTCAATAGGCACTACCTCCCAAAATTGCGCAATGCAAGCCTGGAGGTCGGTGTTGGCCAGGTTTGCTCAATTTCTAGAGGGAAGGCAAAGCCTTCACTTCCAGAAATGTGCATTTTTGTCCAAGTGAGGCAAGGTTCAGACCAAGGCAGCCCAGACCCGCCGACAGACGACTGAAAACATGAAAAGGTTTGAATGCATGGCGAGACTGAGTGTAAGCAAGAGTGAATGATCATGCATGCAAACAGTGAATGCAGGATTCAGAAAACGGGAACGTATGCATATGTGTGAAATGAGTCAATGCAACGGTGATCATTAGTGCAAAACAGTGTCATGCATGCAACAGCATTGAGATGCAAATAAAAACTTAAATGTTGCTTCTACAAGCTAATATACATTAAAACGATAGCAGGCGTTCAACAAAACCAAGAAAACAACATTCGTAGAAAGTGAAATATGAAAAGCAATAGAAAAGCAAATGACATGAAAAGTCGACTTACCCGAAAAAAAGTTGAGTTGAATGTGCCAAAGACTCCTAGATGTGTTGTGGGATGTCAGAGCTCCAAGATCGATGTGAGGAATGAGCTCTGCAACATCGAATAAATAAGTTTGAGGCTTATGACGCGCAGGCCACAAATCTAGGAAAAAGTGACATTTGGATGGAAGTTTCTAAAACGATCTTTGCATGTATCCTCTAGCTGCTAAAAATAAATCCCTAAAATTTAGGAATGCTTTTGCATGTTTTTTTTGCTATTTCGGGAAAAAGCAGCCCATGCATGCAAATCAGAATTGCTCAGTCCCAAAGGGAACCGGTCAACCTGAAGGCACATGCAGTCTAGAAGCCTAGGAAAGGGATTTGCGCAGCTTCTGGGCTAAGCAAGGTTGGTTGTCCCTCAGGCATTGCGCAATTTCTGGGGTGAGCAGGGCACTGCCTCCCAGAATTGCGCAATTTCTAAGTTGAATCCTAGTGACTGACTGGATTGCGCAATTTTCTAAGGGAGGGTTGTCTGGCAGGATTCCGCAGCCCAGCAGGCAGCGCAACAAGATTGTGCAATTTCTGAACGGAAGGTTGGTTCCCCTCCAAAATTGCGCAATTTTTTGAGTTAACCTCTCAACCAGAAAATGTCTTAAGTCCAGAATGGCAGCCTATGATGGGAGACAAGCAAGTTGACATGCACAGGCTAGCAAGCCTTTGAAACTCAGTTGAAGCCTATGTACTTGACAATGCAAGACACACTGCTAAAGATGGTTGGTAGGGAGGCTCCAAAACGAAGCCAAGGCAAAATTTTGAAAGGTGGTTGTAGCCGCTACCACAGGATGCTTTTTGTTTTTATTTTTCTTTTTCAAGAAAAGCTACCCAAGCATGTCAAGCAAGATTGCCCGGTCCTAGAGTGAACCAGTCAACTTGTGACACATGCAATGAACAACAAGCCTTGGGATGACTTCTGCACAGTTTATGGGCTAAGTGGCTCTGGCTACCCCTCAAGCTCTGCGCAATTTCTGGACTGAAGCCAAGGCTGCCAGCCAAAACTACACAAATTCTGAGAGCAAGCCCAATGATAGTCTGCTATGCGCAATTTTCAAGGGGAAGGCAGCCTACATGCTTTGTGCAATTTTGGAGAGCAATTGGTTACCTTGATACTCTACGCAATTCTGGAGAGAAATGTTGGTTGCCCTCCAGTTCTGCGTAATTCTCCAAGTCAGTCAACACAAGTGCCAGTGGAAGACAAAGTCACATGATGTCAGCTTGCGAGTGAAAGGCAAACAAGTTAGCGAACACGCTGATAAGCCAAAGAAACTCAACTGAAAGCATAAGTATCTGGGCAATGCAGGACATGCTACTAAGGATGGTTGGTAGGGATACTCCAAAACGAGGCTAAGGCAAAATTTTCGATGTTGTAGCCGCCTCATTCTAGTTGCAAATATCATCATGCTCCTTGAGCTTCAGAGGGATTAACGCACATCGCAGTCCATTAATTTTAAAACTTCATATGATTCACTCAACGCTCTTACCGGCAGTACAATTTATGAAACCATTGATATTAATGGACGCTTCAACATTTACATCAAATACTTGTAATGGTGATTGACACCAGTCCATGATCTTTGGCTTGTGTTATGGAGGCGTTGGTGAGTGCACATCAACTATCTTTTCTAGTTGTGCATGTGTGCCACACATAGTCTATGAATGGCCTCCCAATTGTATATCTCATACTTTACGTACCTTAACATATATGCTTAACATTGGGTGTCAAATAAAAATTTTGAACTATGTTCTCACACTTGTGGTGATTATGTTCATATAACGCCTTTGATCGTATGATCAGTGAGATAGTTGTGGGGGGCACAATGCTCTTTTTTTTTAAGACAAGCGATAGCTCTATACTGCCTTTTGGCTAGGCGAAGGTCAGAACTTTGACAATCTTTTTATCATATAATCCCGTCACCACTAATATACTTTTTCATTTTTATGGTGAAAATTGATCAAAAGATCAAATAAAATAAAGAACTTTTATGCCCATACAAAACATTCATGATCACATCAGGAATTTTATTGGATCCGCATGTTTAAACGTCTGTCTTTGTATCATTTATATGCCCAAGAATATGGTACTATTGTAAAGAGTAATTGTACGAGGGGAATATCCAACTTTAAGTATTGAACTTGTAAATACTGAACTCAGAATGATGTTGTATCTGTCATTTTGTGCACATATGAATACTATCAGTACAATAAAAAAACCTTGGAACCACATTTGAAATGTATGCAGAAGTATATTATAACTACGTATTCTCTTTATAAAACCATGTAAAGAAATATAAACATGGAGCTGTGCGATGATGTCATGTCGATATCCCTTATTTCTCCAAGGAACCCCACGTACAAATCCTTAGAATTTTAATTATTTTGGAGGTTTTGGTTTTTTTGTCTTTCTAAAATCATGTAAATAAATATATACATGGAGCTGTGCGATGATGTCATGTCGATATCCCTTATTTCTCCAAGGAAGCCCACCTACGAATACTTAGAATTTTAATTATTTGGGAGGTTTTGTTTTTTTTTTTCGTTTTAGGGATCATGATAATAGCGCAATGGTTTGCACAAATTTTTGCGTCTCAACATGTATCATGTGAAAAAATTAGATATTATTGTAATTGCACAAAATGTTATTCATAATGAGCCCATCAAAATAATAAAATAGTAATAATTATCTAATTTTATGGTTATGGTTAATAAAATAGTAATAATTATCTAATTTTATGATTATGGTTAAGCTAGATATTAAATTAAAATATATAAGCTCCCTGTTTGTCAGACAAATGACCTACAAAGGCACAGCATTTTAACTACTAAAATCTATGAGAACACACATATTCCACCCCCTCTATATTTAAACCTATAATCTCTTGCAAGAAAGCACATGTACTTAACCATTAAGTCCATTCAAGCTATTGATCACATTGTTTAAACTCAATAATAACTCTTATCTCCATTTTAACATATCCATTTCTAAATTTGCTACAGGCATGTAAAGGATTTTGAAATTACACCAACACAAACCATGTATAACATGGCTGCTAACATAAGTTTAATCAGAGCTTATAGTATGATCACTGTTTAGAATAATCTATAATTGTGGAACACCTGTTTGAATCCACCATCTGCTTGAAAGGTTGCCCAATGGAAGAATTACCTTGCTTTATCGTAGTAGTTGCCTCCATTTCTGCTTATACAAACATCTCCTAGGCTCCCCCTTTACTGTCATACTTTCCCCCAAATGAAGTCCTTGGAAAAGTATCTGCCGCATTAGAGTAATAAAGGCCGAATCCTTATCAACAATCATGACAAAGGAGTCCCACTATTGGATATATAGTTTTGTTTCACCAACTGTAAATTGTTACTTTTTCCTTCATTACTACTGTGCCTATATTGCAAACTCATAAACTGTTGTTTTTTAACTTTATTGCTTAGCCTAGATTGTAGCTGCTCCTAATTTACTGCATATGATATAATCTCTACTCCAAGTGATTTCTAGGTCATATTTACAGCCGTATATAATTTAAATTCTTGTTCGTTTTCTCCAGAATGAAACATTTTTCAGATTGAAGTAAAAGCAAAACTGAAAAAATGAACAGTTTATTCAATGTTAAGATCAGTCCTGTATATTGTTCATCTCACGGTCATGGCTAGAAATTTCTTTTCGCAATAACTAAAACTTTATATCAAGATTTTATGATGCAAAGCTGTGAATGACAGCTTCTACAAACTGAACACACTCTTCAGCTGCTATGTCATTTTCTTAGCTGTAGATCTACAATCTACAACTCTTTTAACAAATCATGCATTGCAGCCTTAAAATCTTCATAAAATCTCTCCTCAGAAAACCTAGATGCACGCTTTCTTGCAGCTGCTGCAATGTTTAAGCGCTCTGCCTCTGGCATTGTCATAAGAACATATATAGCATCACCAAACTCATCTACATTTGTGGCTAGAAACCCAGTCTTTTGTCCATCTTCATCCAAAACAATGTCCATCTTTGGTCCCGCAGAATTGTGAGCTGTGAAATAAATAACATCTGAATTGTAATGTCGTATATTTGAAAATCTAATCTAAGATATTAAGAATGATAATAAAGATCAATTTTCGTCTCTTAATCAATAACATTAAGATGCCAGTCGACAAGTGAACCCTCCTCAACAAAATTGGCAATTCTCCTAAACAACATGGATATAAAAAAAATCGACATACCAATTGGCACTGCACCAGCTGCCATGTATTCCACAATACTTATGCCAAAATGTTCATCTGTCATCGAATGAAGCCCGGCAATAGCCCCTCCAAGGAGATCCACTAGGTCACTGATGCATCAAGATCAAAAATCAACCGTTGTCAATCTAGTTGTATTCATTATCGATTGGCATGAACATGTGAATAATATAATCCACAATCAGCACTTTCGCAATCAGCAGATCTGCATTTTTTTATAGTAAAACCCAAAGGACAAACAGCTCAAACTAGAGAAAATATTGTACATTATGTAGTCCATGAAAGAACATGAAATTGATAAAAAAAAATTGAAAAGGGGATAAAAAAATTGGTCCCAGAGACAGGTCCAATAGAACTAACAACCCCAACAAAAGAAACATTAAGTGTTAGTACAATTAACATTTCCCAAAAAATGGTTTCCCCAATATATAATTTCCATGATGGGGCAAGTTTTAAAAGTCTTCCATATGAGACACCTTGAGATATCTTCCCAACAATAGCATTCAATGAAATTTTCTGCATATCCATCAATAAACAATTTGAGTGTTACCTATACCATTAGGTTTGTATTCAGGATTGATTTGTATTCAGGATTGAGTTGAGTTGTGCATATTTCTATCTTTGTAACTGTAATAGATGAGATCCACTTGTCTTGATCTTGTATGGAAATGTGATTATTTCTTTAGTCTCTAGAGCGGGGTTTGCTAAGAGAGATAGAATTAGTGATCGAGGGTTGCAGCTGAGGGGCATTGAGTACAAAGAGACAGAGAGGCAGAGATAGTGCCGGAAGAGCAGCGCAATAGCCAGGGAGAGTGACGCAGAACCAGCTAGGGCTCACGCAAGGCCATGCAGAGGCAGTCGGGAACCGCACAGAGCCTCAGAGAGGCCAGCGTTGCTGATGCAGAGGACCAAAAGGCTAACGCAAAGCCTCCTAAGGCTGACGCTTACCCATCTGGGGTGATGCAGGGCCAGCGTTGAGCAGAGAGGCGCTGACACAGTCCAGAAAAGGCTGACATTCGGGTTTCTATGGCAGATTGGTGCTGAGGAGCTACCGGAAGGATTATCCGGGGTTTCAACCAAGAGATTTGTCTCAAATTGAGGTATTACTGCCAAGGAAATTCTCTGTTCAGTAGGCCAGTTTCGGCACCCAGATTGTACTCTGATATTGCTTAATAAGAAAACCCTCAGATAACTGCACCGATTTTCCCACATTGGGTTTTTTCGGGGACATTGGTCCACAAATAATGGTGTCATATGGTGTGATTGTTTTTGTTTCCTTTAGTTGTTGATCTGTAATATGTTGAGTATGCACTAGTGTTTATTTTCAGTATTTACATTGTAAATAGCTTGTTAAGTAACATAACAAGTAGGTAGGAATAAATCAGATAAAGTGCATGGAGGGTTTCTAACTAAGTAGACTTAGAAACTTCAACACAGAAGGGGGTCAAAAAACTGCAACCACGACTTTATGGGCCCTACCGGGTGATGGGGAGGTTTGGAGAGGTAGCTTATGAGTTGGAGCTACCGCCAGGGAGCAAGATCCACAATATTTTCCATGTTTCATGCCTCAAGGGAGTGTTGGGGCAACAGGTTACAGCAGTTGTGGAATTGCCTCCATTTGATGATGAGAGGCATCTGGTTTTGGAACCAGAAGCCATCTTGGAGACCAAGAAAAAGAAGCTCAGAAGCAGAATAATCAGAGAATACTTGGTGTGTTGGAAGAGCTTGCCGGATGAAGATGCTACTTGGGAGGGCGAGCATTTACTTAAGCATCCAGCATTGAAGTTGCTTGGGGACAAGCAACATTTGGGAGGGGAGAACTGTAATGTCACTTCCTAAATTATTTTGGAACAAGATTAATTTCTACATTTTGGGGTCAATTTTGGAGGAGATGGGGACCATTCGATTTTATCTAGAAGACTTAGGAGTTAGAAGTAAGTTATTTTGGTTTGTTAGTAGCATGTGGGGGGCCACCACACTAGGAAATACCCACTCCCTAAGCCATCGGGTCGAATTGCATGAGGGGGAAATCAAAGGCTTAGTGAGGGACCCACAAAAGAGGGAAAAAGGCTCCTCAAAATCTATAAAAGAAAGGCAGCACTCCTCATTTCATCATCTTTGGCATATCGAATTTATTCTCACTTGCTCAAGCTGCTTAGTCGGGTCACTCACTGTTTAGCAAGAGTTTTCCAAGTGGAGAACTCACCCTTTGTTCGGGGGACTTCTAGTGCCACTCTAGAGAGGTTCATCCATAATCTTCCGAAGGTGATTTTCAGTGTGTTTTCCAGCATTTGTATTCAGTGTCTCCAGGTGGTGTGTATTTATGGAGGATGCAGTAGGAGAAACCGAGTTGTGATTTTGACATTCGTCAAGGTTTGCCGGGAGAAATTCCGGGAGAGAAGCTTTGGTGATTTGCTGCCATTTGGGTGAGTTTGTGGGCTGGGGGGGAGAGCTATCATTCAGTGGGGATTTCAAACTTCCTAGGCCAGTGCAAAAGGAAGAGACTGGGCACACGTGGGAGGAGGAGACTCAGCCATTGGGTTGATCCTTGTCGGGAGAGATAAGGAAAGCATTAGTGGAGGTGATTGCTACCTTTCCGGAGTGTTTGAGGAGGATTTTGTTGATGTATTAGCAGGCAGTGTGCTTCAGCGGTTTTGGAGGGCGTAGGGCTTTTGGGGGTCGATTTTGGAAGGTCAAAACCAGGCCAAACCATTTCTGGTTTTTGTGGGTTTTGTCTGAGGACCATAGAAATAACTTTTCAAAATTTTCTGAGCAACGTAAGCGGGATTTTCAGCCATATCTTTGCAGCAGACGATGCAGAATCGCTAGGGACTGCACAGTGCAGCAGTTGGTCAGTTGATTGTAGCTCTGGGTTATCATTGCTTCACTTGGGCTTTGCTCCACTTGCATTTGAGGCAAGCCCAATTGCATTTCTTCCATATTTTGTACTCTTGCACCAAGTTTATAATAAAATGGCACAGTTGCTTCCATATTTCTGATTGTTATGGGTGTGTTCTAATTGTTTTGGACTTTCTGTGGTGAATAATTGTTATTTGTTTGCATATCACTGTTTTTCCTATTTTGGAACTTTACAACAACTGCATTGACCAATAAAACATGCAGATTGTTGCAGCAACAACAATATAACCACACGCTGAAAATGTATATGATAACAAACATAACAAAATGTTGGACATGACATGATAATGAAGTGTACAAAACACAAGTGTGGCACCAACGAGCATACAACAAAATGGTAAGTAATCTAATCGGGAACCTGAATTGACCGAAAGCTTACAGACTTCATATAAGAACCCTAAAAACAGTCAGTCTATGAATCCCGTTTATAAAAGGGAATTCTACTTCTTCCATAATATATAACTACTTGGAAAAGTAATTCCTAACACTTTTCACCCTAATGTGTACAGTGAATTTACATGCTGTAGCATCACCATCCATCATTGAAAATGTTTAATACTAATTTCTTCTCACTATGTAGCATCGATATGTCCTCTTTTATTTCTTTGGCAGTTCCCTAGAGATTTTTAGCACCCTCAGTATCCACTAATCTCTGCACTTTCTACAGGCCAATTGACCAATTACACAACCAGTGGATATTAATATTTAAATTAAATCACATTTAAAATTCTACACCAAAGGTCAAATTTGCCATTTTTTCTTAACGATCCTCCAAAAACATTTGGAAGGAAAGCTTTAGAGTTTAAATCTTAAAACGGCAACTAAGACCTGGATGAAAGAAAATCAGTAAGACTCCATAGAATTACTGTTCTTTACAAACAAAGCTTAAAAGTGGTGATAACCTACTTGTAATTCACATTCTCACGAAATTCAACTTGTTTATCAATTCCCAGCTCAGAGCATTTCTTCCTTAAATGAAGTAGTCTCTCTTCATCTGCCTTATTTCGACAGCTTCCAACAATTTGAAGCCTCCTTACAAATTGCACATCCGGATGTTCTGGTGCTTCCATGTTTACTCTTTTCATGGCAATGGCAAAAGCCTCTAGTTGAATACCATGGGCCTACATTTTGAAGGAAAGAATAGCTTAATCAGATAGGAACCACAGGAATGTTATTCTATATTAAACTGAAATAATGTATTCTTCATGGTCGCATATGTGATGCAATCCAGAATTAACAGCAGTCACTTCAAAGTATTACCTTCTCTGGTCGAAATTGAGCAACTGAGATGAAATTCTGTAATTTCTCTGGTCTCTCCAAAGGAAGTGCCTGCTTGGTCCATAGTTCATCAAAAGTCAACAGTTATACCCAAGGAAGCATCCTGCATGCAAGGTGATCAATGCAAACATGACCTTTACCTTGTGGCAGATCAAAGCACTTGAGCGAGAAAACAGTTCCATCAAAACACATTTTTTCAGAGCTTTATTACCTATTTAAGGGCTTTCTCTACAAGAATTTCTGGGAAAAAGTAAGATAAGTATAACAGACAAAATGTTCCTTAGGAAAAGAAAGCTAAGAAGTTATAGCAATCACCGATTTCCTATCTCAAATTTCCTTCAATGGATATAGTACCAATCAGGCCCGATCTTGTCATCTACACTATTGCATAGAAAATCTTTCGAACATATATACCATCCACCTCCTCTCCACTAATCAATTCAGACAGCCCAAGTGAAGCATTCAAAATAGGACTGAACTGGAAGGAAGGTAACGTGTCAAATATTTTCATTTGGAATGTGGAGCTTAAAAAAAGAAAGGAGTTAATAATTATTGACACTTCACAGCTAAAGAATATGTCATATAATATATAATAAAGCCAAATAAATAGAAAAATTATTAATGGTAACAATCTGTTGTCCCAGGCAAAGTGACCAGCTAAACAGCAAGGGTTTCTCCCCGATGTACACTCCCAATTAGACTTCACACTGTTTGGAATAGGGAACCCATCTGGATTCTGGCCTGACAACCATTCCTATTAATGTGAAATGGAGCTTAAAATGCAAAATACATAGTGCTTTTAATCTATATGAAGAATGCAGTCATGCTTAACCAGATTTTAACCAGTAAATATGAGAGTAGTTATATATTTCTGTCAGTATTTCTGAAGCAGAAAGCTATTCAAGAAAATGCAGAAACATATATGTATGAACAGGAAGGAAAAGCAAAGAAGTCTGTGTTGAGAAATCTAGGGGCAGCAACATAGGATGATTTCTCTAGCTAGGATAACTGATTGCAAAGTATTTTTACTTCACTTAATTAGCTTCTTCTTTCACTTTATTATTATTGGTGTTTTCTTCATCAAACAGCTACCAAACCATAAAGGACACAAGACATAGGCGTTCAGCCAGGGACAAAACCTCTCCACTCTGAGAGGAAAACCCACAAGAATTCTTCTTCTTATAGAATCTTCAATTGACGAACTCCAATACCTAGAAGCTTGACCAAAAACCCCTCCAAGACCAAGTCAAAGCTTCTCCCTGAGGAACTTATCTTTCTTCAAGTCAACACTGGTCAAACTTGATCCACTGCTTCAGATTTCGGCCCTAGATCATAATTTCGGCTTGCTGTAGCAGACCTGCAATTTCGGCTTCTTCTGCAGAAACCCTAGGTCACACGTGTGGCTAGAAAACTGAACAAATTTTCCTCCTTTCAACTTCACTTCACTTGACTTCTTTTCTTTGATAATTCGACTTGCTCGACAGACTTTCCTTGACCCAGATTTTGGTCCATGATGATGACTGCAACTTGCTGCAGAAGGAAGCCCTAATTTACGTCACACGTGTGAGAACAATACCCAAGAAAACAGTCCCAAAAATCGATTTTTCTCCTTTCCTTTTGTCCTTCTCTTCCTCCCACTTCTGCTCTTCCCTGATTGAACTTCTTGTGTTATGAGTATGTTCTTGAATTAGGCCAATTTCTCCTTCATATAGGCTTCATGTCCATCTTTGTAGGCTGACTTGTCACTGTCTCTAAGCCGACTTCATCTTCTACATACGCCGACTTGTTTGTTAGCACTTGACGAGGTCTTGGAGGGTTATTTGAATTTACTTTGACTCAAATAATTTCTTTACAATATGCAACATGCCCAAGACGGGTCTTTCATACATGACAATGACTATTTTGACTTGTCGACTTAATGACAATCCCTAGAAGCTCACAATCGGAGCTTGACCTGAAAAGAAAAATCTTGAGCATGAAATCCATGCCTCAAGAACAACAATAATAAACTTATTTTTCTTATTACATCAAATACATAAAATCATGATTACCTGTCATTATGAAGACCGAACTTAGTTACATATTTCAACATTCCCTCTTAACTAGGGAGGTATTCATAATTCATACAAGTTACTTGAACATTCTCAATCTAAATAATTCTCACAAGAAGAATATGATTGATAACCCATCTGTTTAGCACCATATCATCCAGCATTATCACATAGCAAGGCCTTGACTAACAGCTATATCTCCCCACAAGATCAGAGCACAATGTTGGCAAGACCAATGATTTATGGACACCATCATCATTGTCTCTCAAGAAAAAACCCCACCCGGGGGTTCACAGGGTATGTCCTTCGACGACTATTCTTACCTTGGATTCCCAGTCCTCAAAGAATATCGGTCCTCTACGACTACTCTTATCTTGGATGCCCTACCACACCCTCAAAAAGTATTGAATGCCAAATGCTTACCCAATCCTCCATTCTTTCTTCCCAAGTGAAGACAAGAATGATGTGTCTATCTCTCCCTCTCAACTAGGGAGGATATACCCATTCCTACAAAATGAATGTACCCAAGTTCCTCTCGTCCCAGGACTTGTCCAAGCTCCCTTTTAACCAAGGACTTGCTTCCAAGCTCCCTCTTAATCAGGGATTTGTGAACCAACAGCAGCTCTTTGGTGGAGATCATGGCACTATCAACTGCTAGAAGAGCTCCTCCTTTTGATGTCATGAATTTTATCTTTATCATTATGGAGCCTTCAACTCTTGGGACTTCTTCGTAGGGCATTGACCATCCAACACTTTCATTCACAAACCACATTAGACATGTAATCCTTTCTTTCATCGAAATGTGACATACTAGTCCATATCTGGCTTTTCTTCATACAGCTACCTTTTCCACATCATGTTTCCTTCAGGATCTTCCATCCCTTCACATGAGTACTAGTTGTAGGTGACATCCACAACTCTCTTTCGTAATCGTTGTATCAGCCCATCCAGATATTGTTCAAAAATAAAAAATGAACATCAAATAAAAATTACCTTTTGTGATGGTCCTTGATCATGACATCCACTTGTTGCAACATCAACATCCTGCATACATATTGACACCTCTCCAAGAAATTCAATGTCAAGGGTCTTTCTTTACAAACCTTATCAGGGTCTTCATGCCTTCTCTATGGAGATGACATGGCCAATTCTTCTAGTTATTGGATGTTGATTTTCTTTTCTATGTGACCATAGCTGCATCTTCCACAGTCTCCTTTCTTTCTTTCCATATTGCTCCCTAGGAACTTCCAACCATAGTTCTTTCATCTTTGTCAACCACCTCATATTCCATATGAGGACATATTATCTTGATTTCAACTAGTCAATATGTGAATCATACCTTCACGCATCTTTCCAAATGAGGAGATCCCTTTTCTTTGATCATGCTCATGAGATAGAGCATTTACCCATGCAACTATATAACAACATGATTCAATTAAATACATGCATACATACCTCTTTCCTTCTTTTGATCATCTAGGATTCCTTCAACTACTTCCTTTTCGTGATTGAGAGTACTTCAACCATCTCAACATGTTGCACTCCTTTGTCACCATACCATCATCCTTCTAAACATTGAATCCCATACTATTGATTTTTGGTAGCATCGGATGTGCTCTAAGTCTCAAATTTTGCAGGGAGGCTTAGACACATGCATTCTCCAATACACAGATCGTTTTGGGAAATTCCACCCGGAGACAGTTTTATTAGTATTATTAATTATTTTTAAGAGTACCCTAAGTCTAAACTTAGGAAATTAAAATAATTAATGGGTATTAATCTAAACTGTGAGTGAAACTTCTAGAAGAAGGCCGAGATCAAGTCGATATGATCCTAGAAATTGATTAGGATCTAATCTGGGTCATTGATTGATCAACGAGAGGATTGTAAGAGAAGGCTTGATGGGCACTTGGAGAACACAACAAAGGAAGATACTCGGTTACTCGAGTAAGATCGATTTTCTGACTGGTCGAAGTTCGGCAAAAGAAAATTGAATTAGAGGGAGAGTTGCAGATGAGAAAGGACAAGAGGGCATCCGCATCTTTCGAGAGTGTAAGGCAAGAAGACGCGGAGCAGGGAGAGACAGCGCAGAAGCAAGTTGACGCAGAAAGAGGTAGCGCAGAGGCAGGTTGACGTTGGGATTGCGTGGGCAGTTTGACGTTGGGCCACGTGGGAAAATTGACGCAGAGGGATGCAGAACAACTCAGAGGGAAGAGGAGTACTTCTCATGGATCAGAGATTTGTCAAGAAGAGTCTATAAATTTTCTCCCTTCTGTTTTGTTGGTTGTAACTTGTACATGAGATTTTGCTGAAGAACAATAACGAAACCCTCACCGGTTTTCCCACATTGGGTTTTTCCAGGGACAATTGTCCAAAAATAACTTTCATTGTGATTGTATGGTGTTTTTCCTTGCATTTACATTCTGCAATATTTTAATTATGAAGGCTGTAGTAGAATATATTTCGATATTTGCCACAAGAACACTGTAAATAACTTATTTATGAGATAATAAGTAGAAGAAGTAATATTAATCACTATAGTTGGATTTCTATTTAGAAATTTTCACATGGTATCAGAGCTGAGGTAAAGTAGAAGAAAAGAGTCAAAAGACCCATCGTTGAAGGAAGAAAGGAATTCAAAATTCTTACAGGGGCAGTTGTTTGAATCTCCAAGGGGTTTTGCACAGTCCAAGCCAGGAGGATTAGATTTTCGTGGTAAAACTCTCTCTGAGTGAGTCGACAAAGAGGTAAGTTTTCCTAATCGAAATCTGTCAGTGGCAGAAGGAACAGCACAGCGGAAGATTCAGCGAAGAGGGGTTTTCTCAGGTGGGACACAGTTTTTCCTGCAACAATTGTTAGGGCAAGATAGCATCAGAAATCAACACAAGATGGATACTCAAAGTGTCTTAGAGTTGTCTACCAGATTAGAAGAAGAATTTGCATGCCTAGCAAATTCAGCGTCAGCAGATGTTTGGTACATTGATAGTGGGGCTTCAGCTCATATGACTGGAGTACGAGAACATTTCTCGAGCTATCAAAAAGAAAAAATGGACTTCCAAATTACTATGGGAAACAAAACGAAATGTACTCCAATAGGGGGAGGCACCATAGCATTTCAGACGGAAGCAGGGACCAGCATCCGAGCCACCAATGTTCTACATGTGCCAGGATTAGGAATGAACTTGATTTCGGTGTCCCAGTTACGGGACAAGGGATACGATGTATACTTCATAGGAAAGAAAGTATACATCAAGCATCCAAGTTGGAAGAAGAAAAGACAAATTGGGATTCGAAGCAACAAATTGTATAGGTTGCAGCTTGAGTCACCAATGACACTGATATGCAGTGACTATAATGGGGAAAAGGAACGAAATAAATTATGGCATAGGCAAATGGGACGCATACACCATGGAGCACTGAGGATGCTCAGAGAGATTGTTATAGGAGTACCAGCCCTTAGTAGTGAGCATGATGACTTATGTCGAGGATGCATGCTAGGGAAGTACGCTAAAGCAACATTTTCTAGAAGTAACAATAGAGCAAATTGTGTATTAGGATTGACACACTCAGATATCTGTGGTCCAATGTCCACAAGAGCTCTTAGTGGTGACGAATACTTCGTCACTTTTATTGATGATCACTCTAGAAAAATCTGGATCTATTTCTTAAAGGCCAAGGATGAGGTTTTGATCAATTTAGAGAGTTTAAGGCTCTCGTTGAAAATATGACAGGGAAAAATATAAAGGTATTGCTTTCGAGTAATGGTGGAGAATATACAGACAAAGACTTCACAGATTTCTGCGCAAAGGAGGGCATCAAAAGGGAGTGGACAACTCCATATAATGCAGAGCATAATGGAGTAGCGAAACAGAAAAACAAAACTATTGTTGGGGCAACCAAATCTATGTTGTATGATCAGGATCTACCTAAGTATTTATGGGCAAAAGCTTGCAACATAGCGGTGTATATCCAAAATAGAATTCTTTATAGAGCATTGGGGAAGAAAACACCCGAAAGGGTCTTCACAGGGAAGAAGTCGAAAGTCAGTGATCTCAAGATATTCGAAAGCATGGCATATTGTCACATTCCATATGAGAAGCGCAGTAAATTGGATCAGACTGCAAAAAAGGGGTATCTCGTAGGATACAACGAAACCTCAAAGGCATACATTATCTACATTCCCAGTAGCAGGAAAAGATTGTAGTGAGACGGGATGCAAAATTCATGGAGGATAGAGCTTTCAGGAAATCTCGTGAGATACCTGCAAAAGATCAGTCAGGAGATGTTCCACTAGTCCAGGAGCAGCAAGGGCAGCAAGGAGGACATGTAGGAGGACAGACACTTGGATCGAGTACAGTGACCAGTACTAGTATTTCCTCAAAAGGAGGAAATCCAGATAGTTCTTAGCAGATGGAACAACAAGATCAGGAGGAGGAGTTGACTAAGCCTACCACCACTAGTGGTAGAACCAGCAGAGAAGTACGGCAGACACTAAGGAACGCAGAGGAGTTTGTTGGAGCTCCTAGAACCGAGAAAAGGCAGCGTAGACAACCTGACAGCTACCAAGCATTGGTAGCTCAGGTTGAAGAACACTCTAGCTTTTAGGAAGCTGTTCAACACCAAGTATGGGTGGACGCCATGGTAGAAGAGTACAACTCTATCATGACAAATGATGTCTGGGAAGTAGTACCTAGACCAGAGGATAGATCAATTGTACGATCACGATGAATCTACAAGATCAGGGATGTTGTAGATGGCAGTATAGAGAAGTACAAGGTTAGGTTTGTGGCAAAGGGGTACACTCAAAAAGAAGGAATAGATTATGAAGGGACCTTCTCCCCAGTTGCTCGATACACCTCTATCAGATCCGTTATATCCCTATCAGCTCAAATGGGATGGGAGATTCACCAAATGGATGTCAAGACAACATTCTTGAACGAGGTGATAGAAGAGGAGGTGTATATAGAATAGCTCGAAGGCTACAAAACTCATGAAAAGAGAACTCATGTTTGTAGACTAAAGAAAGCCCTATATGGGCTCAAGCAAGCACCTAGAGCATGGCATGGTCAGATTAATAGTTACTTGCAGCAGTTGGGATTTGTCAAAAGTGATGTTGATCCCAATCTCTACTACTTAATTATAGAGAATGAGCGACTTATTCTGGTATTATATGTGGATGACTTGTTTCTAATAGGATCATCTAGGCTCATACAGGATTGCAAGAAGAATCTTGAAGTTGAATTCGACATGAAGGACATGGGGTGACGCATTATTTTCTAAGGTTGGAAGTTTGGCAGTAGAATGGGGAGATCTTCCTTGGGCATGGAAGATATGCTAAAGAGATTCTGAAGAGATTCAGAATGCAAAATTTTCGACCCATGGCTACTCCCATGATCACCAACTGGAAGAAAATAGATGCATCAGGAGACAAGGAAGTGGACCCCACCTTGTACAGACAACTCATTGGGTCGCTCATGCATCTGGTCAACACTAGCAGACATTTGCTTTGCTATCAACACTCTTAATCAATTCACGGTGGAACCAAAAAGGGTGCATTGGGCAGCAGCTAGGCACATTCTCAGGTATGTGCGTGGAACAGTAAGATATGGGTTGAAATACTTCCGAGGGGAGGGTGTCAGATTGAATGGGTTCACAGATGTAGACTGGGCAGGTAGTTCAGTAGACCGAAAAAGTACATCGGGGTACTGCTTCAGTGTTGGATCAAGGATGATATCTTGGTGCAATAGGAAGCAGAAGTCGGTAACTCTGAGCTCAGCAGAAGAAGAATATATGGCAGCTAGCATAGCTACATGCGAAGCTATATGGCTTAGAAAACTGCTTGTGAGCTTGTTCAAAAAAAGGATGGAAGCGACCAGGGTTTACTGTGATAACCAGAGTTGTATCAAACTCTCTGAAAATCCAGTGTTTCATGATCAGTCGAAACACATTGACATCAGATGTCACTTTATCAGAGACTGTGTTCAACGTGGGGCAGTACAGCTACAGTATGTCCCCACAGAAGATCGGGTAGCAAACATACTCGCAAAGGCTCTAGGAAGAGCTAAGTTCATTCAATTCAGAGAGCAGATGGGTATGGTAGAGAATCCGTTTCAGAGCAAAAATGGGTAATTTCTCAGTTACAGTGGCAAAGAGAGTTGCAGTACGAATGCAACATTTGCGCAGTGGTTGGTGGACAGCATGTCAGACATCAGTAGCGCAGAGGGAGATGTTACAGAACAGAGTCATGCTTCAGCAGGTTGCATTGCTAAAGCACATTCCTCGCTAAGAGGGAGTGTTGATTTCTGGTAGCATCGGATGTGCTCTAAGTCTCAAATTTTGTAGGGAAGCTTAGACACATGCATTCTCCAATACCCAGAAATCATTTTCGGAAATTCCACTCGGAGGCAGTTTTATTAAAATAATTAATTATTTTTAATGGGACCCTAAGTCGTTGAAGAATCTAGGGCAAATGAAGTTGATGAGATTCTTCTTATCATGATAACTATTTGTGAGGTTCTTTTTCTTATTAGTGCAATCTTCTCTTATTATTAGAGTGTGTCTTCTTAGTTCATCAAATAGTTACCAAAGGAAAAGAGATAAGAACGCACGATGTTGGCTTTCTGCCAGGGCCAAAACCTCTCACAGTTTGAGAGGAAAGCCTGCACAAAATTCTTCTTATAGAGATTCCAATTGACGAATACCAAGACCATGGCCCTTGACCTATCAAGCCACTCCAAGACCAGGGCACCAATCCTCTTCTTTGTCGCTTCTGAGATCATCTTCATTACTGTTGCTATACAGAGGTCAACTTTATGCATCATAGAGGTCATTACATTTGTATCATTGTTGTATCTTCATTTGGACTTCTTTACTAAGATCATTACTGCACCTTGAGATCACCACTGTGCCTTTTCTAAGATCACTATCATTATAACGAGATCTATATTGAGATATGTATATATGGGAGTTGCACTGAGATAGTGATCCTATAGTTATACCTTCCTCATGACTGTGTTTATATGATTATGTTGAGACAGAGAGTATTCCTGTAGGCTCACCAAGATCCTTATCCTTATCATTATACTGAGAGTGTATCTTCAGAACAAGTGTGTCGAGACTGTGTACACTACTATGGGATCATCGTGATCCTTCTTCATCACAATTAGACCGAGAGAATATTACCAAGAGATCACTGAGATAATGACTGTGTTTTCGTCATGACTGCATTCAGTATTTCGGGACTGTGACCATGAGGAGGCCGAGACACAAAGATACACACCACTGTAATTTCCTACACCGAGACACTGTAATCATCACCGAAGTTACGAAGGAATCCGAAATTATGTTTCCTGTACTACAGATCTCTATCCTGTACCCATACGAAGTTCTGTGCCTCTGTCATCATCCACAGTTTCAGAGATATGCGAGAATCTTCCTTTTTGTGGTGACCCTACACATCTATTTATAGTAATTACGTCTTTGCAAATAAGTCGACATGTTAGGGTGAACCAATGTGTCCCTATTTCTGAGCCGACTTGTCATTAATATTCATTTTGAGGTCGACTAAACTGTTTTCTCCATCGTTATGCAAGCAGACTTCTTCGTGCTTGTCTTGGAGGATTGTGCTGGTCTTTGAGGGTTGTTCTAGACTTGTATACATTTCATATATGCTCCAGAAGGGCTCTTTACACGTCATTGACTCTATGACTTTCCTAGACCTATGGAATGAGCAAGAAACTCATTCTTGTAATTTACAAAAATAATATTTATTTTTCTTGACAAGTACAAAGATCAAAGTTACATTTGCAAATAGTGAACCTAGTTACACTTTCTTCAACAAGTCTAAACTTAGGAAATTAAAATAATTAATGGGTATTAATCTAAATTGTGGGTGAAATTTCTAGAAGAAGGCGGAGATCAAATCAATATGATCCTAGCCATTGATTAGGATCTAATATGGGTCATTGATTGATCAACGAGAGGATTACAAGAGAAGGCTTGATGGGCACTTGGAGAGCACACCAGAGGCAGATACTCAGTTACCCGAGTAAGATCAATTTTCTCACTGATCATAGTTCGGCAAGAGAAAATCGAATCAGAGGGAGAGTTGCAGGTGATAAAGGAAGAGAGGGCATCAGCATCTTTCGAGAGTGTAAGGCAAGAAGCCGCGGAGCCGGGAGAGACAGCGCAGAAGCAGGTTGACGTAGAAAGAGGCAACGCAGAGGCAAGTTGACGTTGGGATTGCGTGGGCAGTTTGACATTGGGCCAGCGTGGGAAAATTGACGGAAAGGGACGTAGAAGGACTCAGAGGCAAGAGGAGTACTTCTCATGGATCAGAGATTTGTCAGGAAGCGTCTGTAAATTTTCCCACTTCTGTTTTGTTGGTTGCAACTTGTACATGAGATTTTGTTGTAGAATAATAAAGAAACCCTCATCTGCTGCACCGGTTTTCCCACATTAGGTTTTTCCGGGGACGATTGTCCAAAAATAACTGTCATTGTGATTTTATTTGTGCCAGTATTTTTCCTTGCATTTACTTTCTGCAATATTTTAATTGTGAAGGCTACAATAGAATATATTTTGATATTTGTCGTAAAAACAATGTGAATAACTTATTTCTAAGATAATAATAGAAGAAATAATATTAATCACTGCAGTTGGATTTCTATTTAGAAATTTTCACACATACAACGTTGAATTCTCAGCGAGACACTTGCTTCCTTCAAGAGAGGTGAACCTTCCAATGAAGATTCCAATAGAGGATCTAGATTATCCTTATTCGGCAGAAGCTCCTTTCTCATGATGATGACATATGATGAATTCCCCCTATCATGCTAGCTAATTTTCTTTCAACCATATGCATTACACATGCTGGCAATGAGGTTACCAAGAGCTACTTCCTTTATATGATGATTGCTACATCCATGTAGACTTCTACTTCAACTATTCTTTTCAAGCTTTTCTAATGATATCATGAGCTCTTGCTTCAACGGTATGGTACTATGATGCAATCTCCTAAAATGATGCATCCTATCATGCTTCAATGTTTCCTACCATGATAGCTATACTCTTACAAAAACTGAAAAGATCTCGGTGGAGGAGATTATCTCAATCATAGTAGAGATCTTTTACTTCCTCCTTTGATTTCTTCTTCTCGGCTTCTTCCACTTCTTTGGTGATATGGGCTTCTTCCCTTCCTCTTTTAATGTTGTCGTTCTTGAGTTTAGGACAATTTCTCTTGTAATGCCCATATTCATGAGTCATGACAGCCATAGCATCGTCATATCCTTCTTGTTTTTTTTCTAAGGACCAAACCTTCCAAATCTTCCTTTCTTCTTAGCCATGGCAGCAAATGCTTGTGCTTGCTCGTTTGATCCTACATTGCTTTTTGCCTTCAACTTGGTTTCTTCAATTTTACACAATGACCAAAGTTCATTGAATGGGTTAGCTTCCTTCTTTCCCTATATGTTTGATGTAAAGTTGTCCCATTCCTCTGGTAGTGCATTGAGCACTATGGTGGTCATTTCCTTGTCAGACATTATTTCCCCCAACTCTTGTAGTTGGTCTCTTATTTCTAACACCCTCATAAGGTATGAAGTTATTCCATCTTCCTTTGATATCTTCATCTTGTAGAGTTCTTGTCTTAATGATATCACTTCTCCAACAGTACATACAAAGAACAATTCTACTAGTTTATCATTTTGATGTCTCCAACTTTGATACATAGGGTATGAAGGGATACTTGATGGATTTAATGAAAATCCTTTGAGCCCTTACTTCCCCTTTCATATACTTTGCTATAGCTTGAGTTTCTTCCTTCGGAGGTTTAGTGATGGAACCCTTAACATGATCGATGACTTTGTCTTTTCTGAGGATCACATTTGTCCTCTTCTTCCATGCAAGAAAGTTTGATGACCCAACCAATTTGTTGCTTTCCTTGCCAAATGAAGTCATTTTGATAGATTCAAATGTGGAAATAAAGATACTTACTTGTGAAGATACTCCTTGATGACAATATCTTCAACTTGTTGCCTTCTTGATTTTGATGATGATGATAATGATAGAAGATGTCTTCTGCAAAAGTGATCCTTCAAAGAGAGGGAGATCACCTTGGTTCCTTGATAATGATGTTAACGCCTTCTCCTTGCTTTTCTTTGATGTAGAATCTACAAAATGTTCCAATTTGTAGTCCCTTCTTTATTTGAGTAGAAGTAGGGTCTTTTGAGGTCTCTTTGTTTGAGGTGATGCTTGAGCAAAATTCCCAAGAATGCTTCAAGTGTAGAATCCTTCTTTGAACAAACTAGGGTTTTGAGGACTTCTTTAGTAACTTCCTTTAAGATGATGACGTAATCCTTGTCCTTATAGTGCCTTTGAGATGAGTTGTTTTTCTTGATGATTGATGCTCAATGATCTTCTAGTGTTTCGGCCCTTGAGTGTCTTTGTTTAAGTTTCCCTTTCTTGACTTGTCACCTTAGCTCTGATTCCATGTTGAGAAATCTAGGGGCAGCAACATAGGATGATTTCTCTAACTATGATAATTGTTTGTGGAGTATTTTTACTCCACTTAATTAGCTTCTTCTTTCACTTGATTATTATTATTAGTGTTTTCTTCATCAAACAGCTACCAAACCATAAATAACAATAAGACAAAGGACACAAGATATAGGCAATCAACCAAGGTCAAAACCTCTCCAACTCTGAGAGGAAAACACACATGAATTCTTCTTCTTATAGTATCTTCAATTGACGAATTCCAAGACCTAGACCCTTGACCAAAAACCCCTCCAAGACCAAGTCAAAGATTATTCTCGATGAACTTCTCTTTCTTCAAGTCAACGCTAGTCAAACTTGATCCATTGCTTCAAATTTCGACCCTAGCTAAAAATTACAGCTTGTTGTAGCCGACCTACAATTTCGGCTTCTTCTGCAAAAACCCTAGGTCACATGTGTGGCTTGAAAAATGGACAAATTTTCCTACTTTCAACTTCGGTTCACGTGACTTCTTTTCTTTGATAATTCAGCTTGCTAGACAGACTTTCCTTGACCCAGATTTCAATCCTTGATGATGACTGCAACTTGCTACAGAAGGAGGCCCTAATTTACTTCACACATGTAAGAAGAATACCCAAGAAAACAGTCCTAAAAATCGATTTTCTTCTTTCCTTTTGTCCTTCTCTTCCTCGCATTTCTGCTCTTCCTTGATTTAACTTCTTGTGTTATGAGCGTGTTCTTGAATGAGGCCAAGTCCTCCTTTATATAGGGCCGATGTCCATCTTTGTAGGCCAACTTGTCACTGTCTCTAGGCAGACTTCATCTTCTATATAGGTCGACTTGTTGTTAGCACTTGACGAGGTCTTAGAGGGTTATTTGACTTTACTTTGACTCAATAATTTCTTTACAATATGTAACATACCCAAGACGGATCTTTCATATATGACAATGACACTTTTGACTTGTAGACTTAATGACAAGCCCTAGAAGCTCACAATGGGAGCTTGACCTAAAAATAAATTTTCTTAAGCATGAAACCCATGCCTCAAGAACAACAATAATAAATTTATTTTTATTATTACAACGAATACATAAAATCATGATTACATATGTCATTATGAAGACCGAACCTAGTTACATATTTCACTAGTCTGTTATTACATTACCATTCACAACCTCAAATTCACCATCCCAAAGAAAACATTTCAAAACAGCAAAGCAAGATATATAATATTCATGCAAAAAAGTCTACAGTTGAACAATATAGTCTAACAGTGATACTAGTCATCAGTGTTCCTTCTCCAAACTTGGCCTTGATGACTTCTTCTCATTAAAATATAAGAAAAGAGCTTACAAGATATCCACAAGCAAAAGGCCCCTTCTATAGCTAATCGATTGTCGCTTATAGCTTTTCAATCTATAAATGCTTTGTCTTTCTGGCTTCGTTTTGGCAGTTATTGACTTTTCAACTTCTTTGCTTTATTCTTTCTAAAGAATATTTTGAATCAAATTTTACATTTCACATTTGTCACAGTTGCCCATGTGTTTTGTGTGAAAATTTATAAGCCTAATTGCAGCAACTCGAAATTTGTTCTTCTAGCTAATTTATTATGCAGTTTATTTGCTACGACAAATAGCGAATAAATCACACTGCAATTTCTCACCATAAAAATCTGTGGAAAAATAAAAGCATTGGAAACTGAGAAATGCTAGCACACACATAAAAATTTGACATCGTTATTTATGGACAATTGTCCCCGGAAAAACCCAATGTGGGATAACCGATGGAGAAGTTCAGGGTTTTATTATTATGCAGCAGTAGAAATTTTGAGTACAATAAAATGGATGCCAAACTGGCATTTCTATCTGAGAGAAATAAGGGCAAAAATATCTGAGGGAAAGTCAGTTGTGTGATCCCAAGAACAAGAAGTTGTCCTGATAACGATGTTGGCCTCTTGATGGATGTTGTCCTATTGATGTTCACCCTCCTCGACAAGCAGCCTTGGCACAAACTGACAACTCTAATTCAGTCGTCTAATCCCCTTGTGCAGGCTTCTACATCACTTCTGCACAACCTATAACTCACTCTGCTTGGAACTCCTGCTACTCAAAACGTTTTCCCTGTTGTTTCTTCGGAAACAATCCTCCTGGCCTTCTGGAAATTTTCCCTGCCTCTAGCAACTGAATCCACCTCCAGCTTAGCTAAATCAAACTACCTCTTTCAGGCTTTGTGCAGCCTCCTGGAGAAATAATATGCCTCCTCTCCTGTGTCTTCCGGAACTGGAAACTCCTTAGGAAATCTTCTCCTTTGCCCCTGTACCATGTGCTACTCAATCACTAGCTCGATCTCACTGTTGAATCACCTGCTACTAGAAAATCGAACTGCCTTAATCACTGAGTATCTGCAACTGGTGTGTTCTCCATCTACCCATCGATCGTTTCTTATAATCTCCAGTTGAGACTTCAACGACTACGATTAAAACTTAATCGATGGTTGAGATCATCTCTAAGTTGCTCTATGTGAGTTTCTAGAGAATTCTCACCTTTCTCAATTAATTACTACTAATTAACCAGTTTTCCTAAGTTAGACTAAGGAAAAATTTAAATGGTGGTCAAATAATTTAATTGAGCTATCTCTAGGTGGAAATTCCAGAAACGATTTGTGGGTATTGGACAAACTCATGTGTTTTAGCCTCTCCACAATGTTTGAGACTAGAACACCATCTGATGCTACAAAAACTAACATTTTGTCTTCTATTTAGGCAAAACAGACCTCATGTTGTGAAGATATTCCTATGATGCACCTAAAAATCAATTGTTCAAAGGCAACTTCATAGGACACTAATTCTTTAGGCATGGGCCCTGTTACCCACCACTTCGTGGGTGATATCCCCAAGAGAAATTTTTCTCCATGATGAGCCTCAACCGGTAGCCCCTTACAGCTTCCTACTAGCTCGTTGTGCCATTTCTCTGCCACCTGAGCCAACCATGTGGTCCCTCACCCACCTGTATTGATCGTATGTTTGAAGGTGGGCCTCCCGAATCTAAATGTATGTCTTGTCATTTGGTAATTGAGTATTGGGTTTACTTATCATGGATACTTCTGGGTATGGATTGATGGGGGGGTTTGGCGGAAAGGGTGGGCTTAGTTTGTACTCTTGTCCCCTTCATCCCTTTTGGTTGTTACCATTGGATCTTAGTCCCATGGGATCTCCTTTATTGACCATTTGGTTCTAGGGTGGTACTTCTTGGGAAACCCCGACTTTGGTTGTATGGTCCCGCTCCTTACCCACATATATTACTCCCTTTCCACTCACTATACCCCATTCATCATTTATCCCATCTGAGTCCACATTTCCATTTTGGGTCCACATAGGGCTAGCCTCCCTATCCCCTTGCCCCCACCTTGAGTCAAACTTGGAATGATGCCCTGGAGGTTGAAGCAATTAAAAGAAAAAGAAAAAGCATAATTGGCCACATTTGACAGGAAATTGTACCACAAAATGCAAAAGATGGTCAGAACAAAATAATAAGCATGTGGGCAAAAGCCAATGCATGAGCTCTACCCCAATCCATGGCCATCACCCTGGTTGCATAGGCCCTAGATGAGCCTCCTTTATCATTCAGGAACCCATGATTGTCCCAACCCTTGGAGGGCAATGAACCACCCTACCTTAAAGGGGTAATCATTGTTATATCTTATACATCATGCTCTTGTCCTTTGAGCCCTGAGCAGTTAATGAAATAAAATTCATAAAAGGCAAAAGGCATATAAAAAAGGGTGGAAAAATCAAGGTCGGGCACCTAGTGTACCACGATTGCTCCCTCCTACACATTACATACCTAGGTATGGGCTTTCCCTTATCCAACTACCCCTATGCCCCAATATGTCGCCTAGGGTTGCCCCTCTCATTCCCTATTCCATTTCCACTTATTTATCACTTGCCACCCCATTAGAGGGATGTACCTTGGACATACTATCCCCTTTAAGGGCTGAAACCTCCTAATAAGGTACTTGGTTAACCCCTTTTGGAGCTTGGAGACATTAGCACATGCCAAAGCCCACTACGAAAGGGCATGCCATTATGAAGTGCCCACTTTGTTATCCATGATTTGTAAACCCTTTTACCTGATTATTTTAATGATTGGTTGTACTGGAAGCCTATGGGACGCATTGGATCTTATACAAGATTACAGGTGGTTTCCATTTGGGATTGGTCTCCATATACAAGATCCTAACCCCCAGAGGTCTACAATGGCACATATAGGGTGTGCATAGAGAGCCATTGGCATCCATAGCAACAGACAACACTCCACGGATCTTCATCGATGCTCAAAGACTACTAGCGATCCACTTTTGGGATGATGGTGATATGCTTGGTACATTATGCCCATCAGGCCCCCACAGGAGCCCCACACTCTTGGCAAGTGTCCTAGGACTTGTATGATGTCATGGCAGCATTCATTCCACCACACGGACCCTTGCAGAGGATCTACAGGCATCTTCAATTCATATGGAAACCCATGGGCCCATTTACGTGCCCTCAGACCCACTAGGAGCACCACATGTCTACTACTTGGAGAATAAGGGGCCACCCCCTTGTCCATCATATTCCGAAGAATTTATTCCTCAGTATCGCACTTCAGGACATTATTAGGCCGTTGGAGGGCCCCACGACATCTACATATTATTATTTGGCCCCTTGTGAGGCTTATTTTTACACTTGTGAACTAGTTTGGTGGGCTTGTCACCAATAGGGGTTTTATTTGCACATTATTTTATCATTATGGGCTAACGTAGGCCCATAGGCTAATTTGAACTCCTTAGGAGGCTATATAATGATGTTGGATACATTCATTTGGATCATCACTTGACTTGGGGTCTCTCTAATTATAAAGAACTTTGCATATTTTCCTTGGAAGATATTTTTTGGAGATGGATGAATTTTGACGTATGGATTTGGGCTAATTTTCTTGTCTTGGAGCTTTGTCTTGCAAACAAATAGTTGGTTGGATATATTCTATAACGTTGTAAGTAAATTTTGACGTTGTTATTCTTGTTGCTGCATACTGCTAAAATTAGGGCTAGTTGTTGCATAATTGAAATGTGGAAGTAAGCATGTTTTAGCTAATTTAATGTATGGACCAATTGAATGAAATGTCCTAGAGATTATTTGTCTCGATAAGCTTGCATCAATTGCTTTGAAGTATAAATGTTTGAAGGTCACTTTTCTTTTCTCTCTCGACATTGGATGAAGCTGACTTTTGGAGCCTCCTTGATTAAGAAACCAAGTTCTTACTCATCGTCATCCTTGACTCCATATCCCCACGTGAATTAGGCACTGATCCCTCAAAAAGGGTGATCATTTTAACCCTCTTTTACCCTTTTCCCCTTTTTCCCTAGGTCTAGCCCCACTAGGTCACCTAGGGCATCAATTTCCCGGGAATTGACCCAAGGAAAAATTTCAATCTCCTACAGGCTACTCCGTTGTTGGGTCCCCTCCCTCTCCTCCAAATTTGAGGCAATTCTAACAGCGGAATCTCTGGGAATCTCAAACCCTAGCTCTAGGATCGAATTTTGCCTAAGCATCCCCAAGGCTAGACCTCAACAGGATCAATTCAACCTTTTGAAGTAAATATTCTTGTTTGGTCCTTTCCCTTCACCTTGTCTAGGATAGGAACATCATTGGTTGCTGCATTCCATCCCCAAACCTGGGTTGGGGCCACTTGGCCTATGTGGTCCCGCTTCTCACTAAAGATTATTTGTCAAGGATCATTTGGGTATCCAAGTTTGCCAAGGATTATGGGGATTGAGAACCTCGTCTATAAGCATATCCCTTCTCCTTCAACCCTCCAATCCTCACCCCTTACCCCTAGAGGACCAAATCCCTTACTTAAAGAGAAAGCAAGTTCCATTCTTTACTCCATCCTTGGGAAAGGGATTCCAGGGTCACTTTCCACCTATCCATTGACCTATACTTTACAAGTGATCCCTACACTACTGAGACTCCTCCCATCAGTGAAAGTCCGTAAAGAGCAGGGAAACTTAGCTATGGTGACAATGGGCTAAGCCTCCACCGTTGCCCTTAACCTAGCAGTTGCCCTCTTAGTAACCCCTTTCTAGGTCCCCTACTGGTTTGAGTGGTAACATTTCTGGCGTCATTGTCGGGGATATGATAAGTGTGTATTGTTCCCCATACAACATATTGACATATTATTATTGGCGACTCCATTGGAAGAACGAAGCCCTAGTTCTTCATTCAACTTCAAAGTTAATGCGTGTAGGGTGAAGCAAGCATCTATTAAGGCATCTACATTCACCCTGGCAACTCCGTTTTTGAAAAATCATAAGATATGGACTATCTCGAGGAGCAGGGTTTTCTCCCTTGTCCCTCTAAAAACCTTAGTACTTAAGGAAGTACTAGAGCACCCAGAAATCAAAGCATGGAACAAAGGTCGGATGCCTAAGTTCAAAGGGAGTCCCAACCAAGATCCCAATGTACATCTTGATGACTTCTTTTGGGTCTTAGCCCCACTAAGGATTCGCAAATGAAACCACAATTATGAGATTATTGGCCTTATCACTTGAAGGTCAGATTAAAGATTCGTATAATACCCTCCCTCATGAGATTGCCACTGATTATGACAAATTTGAAGGTATTTTTCCTGAAAGATGGGGTGGCATCCCTCATGAAGAGTGGGAGGATCTTAGAGACGCCTCTATGGAAAAGCTATGTAATGAAAGGAGTATGCTTGAAAAGGATCTTGGTAAAGGTGAGGAACATGTCTCAAGTTCCCCTTTAATTTCTAAAGAGAAGCCTCCCCCATTACATGTGATAAAGCCTCGAATGAAGATCTCGCTAAAAAGCTTGGAGGTAGCTTTGAAGACGAGTCTTTGTTGTGTCCACATGATTTTATGAACACGTATGTTAGGGAAGATGAGGCTACGGGAAATAAAGATGAGACCAACCATATCTTTCTCAAGGATATTACTCCTGATGACTTACCTTTTGAAAGCCTTGAGGAAGGTGATCCCATGGGCTCCTTGGAAAATGACATTGGAGATTATTTTCACATTGAAAAGGAGAAATGGGAAATTATTGGTCCTCAATTCAATTGTGCTACCATTTATAATACCGAAAAGAGGATGGGGTTGAGATTGGTTTTCCCTTTCTCTCGAGCATTATGTATGATGACATACCCATCGATGCCCTTGAGAAGGAGAATCATAATTTTCCCTTGCATGAAGAGGGACAGTTGGAAGTAATCAATTATCCTTTTAGGGAAAACCCAATTTGTGATACTAATAATGAGGAAATTGATAAGGCTCCTACCTATGATTCTATATTCAAATCACTGGAAACTTAAATTATGATTTTGGGGAAGAAAAACTCGTTGAATATAACACTTCGTCTTCCCCTTTTTCTTTTCCTCAAGTTCATCACTTTGAGTCTTCCTCAAGTGATTCCCTCACCCCTTGCCATATAATCTCAAGTGAGCCTGAGCCCTTTCCCCCTTCTGAGTATAATGTCAAGCGAAAGCCCCTCATTGACTATTCTTTATCTTCCTAGGCATATCCCTCAGACGATTGTGATCACTCCATAACCTCCCCTCTCCAATGTGGCCACCACCGTGAGCAACCTACTTGTTGACTATAACTAAAATACTTCATTGTTTCCCTTAGATATACTATAATAGTATCTCCACTTTATTAATTTCCAACTTAGCGTGCTTTTATTTGAAACATTAATATACGTGACTATAGTGAATAGTCTGACTTCTTATATCAAGTTCTTGTGTTATTATTTTCAATAGTCAACATGTTTAATAAAAATGGAGGGGACGTATGCGCACTTCACTTTGTTTTGAGATAATAATGTCCAATGAGATGCTCCACAGATAATGATGTTAGAAACCAGGACAATACTGAGAGGGGGTGAATCAGTGTTGTAAGAATTTTAAACAATATCTTTCACTTGCAATGACACAAGGACACCAATAAACTTTCCAGCAATTAATTTGTGAAATATTCAACTTCTATTGCAGTAACTGGAAATCATTCTCCTAATTGTTAATTAATTTAACAATTTATTTGCCCACACAAACAACAAATAATTCTCTACTGCAATTTTCACCAAATTAAAATTTGCAAAAGATAAAATGGAAACTGAGAAATATTCTAGCACACACATAAAAATTAACACGGTTATTTTTGGAAAGGTGTCCCCAGAAAAACCCAGCTTGGAAAAATCAGTGCATCAGCTGACGATTTTTATTATTATGTAGTAGTGAATTTATCTTAGTACAATCTGGACACTGAAAATTGGGAATCCAGCAAAGAAAATACTGGAAAAAAATTCTTGAGGGAAATTACCCTTACTCCGAGCAATCCTAGCACTTGGCTGCCACTGAAAAGCTAGTCGTCCAACTAAGCCTACACAGGTTTTGTGTCACACTAAAGTTGTGTGTCACACATGCTGCCTAAATCGACTGCCAATCTAGCTGTCCTACCTGTTGCTGACTAGGAAAATGCTTCTCTGGCACTCTGGGACACCTACCTGGCCTTTAGAACTGAAGATGTTTTCTCCTCAGCAAAAATCGAACTGCCCTTTGAGGCTTCTGCGCAGCCTCCTGGGGAAATTTTGGCCTCTCTGCAAAAGTACTTAATGAATCTAGAAAATCTTCCTCCAACTTCATTGTCCCTGCCCCTCTTTGTCTCTGCATCCTTCTTTGGCCTGAACTCTTCTGGCTACTACCTCTAGAGAATCAAATTGCCCAAGGAAAACAATCTTTGTATGTGTGTTCTCCATCTACCCACCAACTTCTTCTTATAATCTTTTGTTGGACTTCCAATGGCCAAAGATCATATCAGAGTTGATCCATGTGAGTTTCTAGATTATTCACACCTTAGCTCAATTTATTTTGATTAATTAACCCCTTTTCCTAAGTTTAGACTTATGGAATAATTATAAATAGGCTAATAATCTAATTGAGACACTTTTAGGTGGAATTTCTAGAAACGATTTTTAGGTTATGGAGAACTCCTGTGTTTTAGCCTCTCCACAAAGTTTCGAGACTAGAACACCTCTGATGCTACAAAAACTAACACTTCCTCTTAGCGAGGAAGGTGTTCTCTCTAGTGTTGCACATTTTGCCACAACACTCTATCTTTGTACCACCCTCTGTCACGTTGTTGATGTCTGGCCATTGCCCACCAACCACTGCGCAACTCTCATGTTGCACTTGTGTTGCTACTGACATTGCTATACTGTTGCCAACCCTGCATGTGCACTACAACTCCCTCTCAATTGTTGTTGCTGCAACTGCAACTACTGCAACTGAGAAGCATCCTAAATATTGAATCAATTGTGTTCAATAGGATGCATTTGTCTCCCTAGTCTCTAACTACTACTAGTTATTGCACTATCCACCAAGGAATTAGCGTTGTCGCTGACTCTGCCACTATGCCACTCCACACTGTTGCCAATACTGCACTGCGCTCCTTTGTGGATGACTACTACTAGTCCGCAACTGTCACTCCGTCATTTGACTGCATCACTGACACTAATCAATCCTGCTACTGAATACTATGGGTCCTCGTAGCAAGGTAATGATCCATGAGGAGGACACCTCAAGGATCTTGCCCAAAGTTCTACAGTTCTAGACTACAACTCCATGTCGCCCCACCTCACTCCTGGAGGTATAGTTGTGAACGTAGCAAACTCTTCCTCCAACCTGGACCAACTTGGAGGACAACTTGTCTATCTTCACGGACGATGTTGCATAGTCCTGCTTCTCCTTCTTCCTAAGAGGACACTGCATACTATGCTGACCGAACTCACCACATTTGAATCACTTAACCTTTGACAGATCCTTCTTCTTCTTGTTTTCCCCTTGCCCCTGACTGGGACCCTTAGATGCTAGGGCCACATTCTCCTCTTCCTTCACACCCTCACGTCCTTGTTGTTGATACCACTGATGGTGCTCTTTACTAGAGCTCGCCTCAACTCCTCTTGTTGTAGATCAGCCCACATCTTGTCCCATCCAGGCAAAGTGTCTCTGCTCAATATGATTTGGACAAACACTTGCCAATCCTCCGAGACACTGTTCAGTGCCAATTGTACAAGCTTTATGGGTTGGCGCATCTCCCCAATGGCTACTAGTTGATTTTGAACCTCCTGAATCCGAGTGAGGAAGGGATCTATGCCCTCACCCCTCAGTTTCTCATGGAGAAACATCTTTCACTATTCAAAAGAACTTTGATATAGTGTGGAGAGAGCATCCCACATCCCTTTGGCAGTGTTCTTACCAGATATATGTGAGACTATATGATCCTAGAGTCCATCCAAGATCAATTGCTTCGCCTTAGCCATCTCTTTTTTGTACTCCTTCAGCTAATCGACATCCTAGGGTACTACTACGGTACTACCACATTCTCTATATAGGATTTCAAGCCATATTCATCTAGAAGGAAGGACACCCTAGCCTTCCAGACGACATAGTTGGAGGCTCCCTCCAACCTATCCTAATCTCTAAGCCCAATTGTGGTCATCTCGAATCTAGTCTGGAAACTCCCTCCTCCTCTGCTATGTTGTTGCTCTGCTACTCGCACTCACTTCTGGAATGCGCAGTCCTGCTAGCTGCTACTGCCAAATGCAATTGGGAAAATCGGATTTCTTGGCTAGAAACACTCTACGAGAAATCTCCCTCTGCGTGTGCAATTTCTCTTCCTCTTCCATTCGAATCTACTCAACAATTCTACTGTGTTGCTTTCCGGAAATATTTGCTGGCTCTACCTCTACCTGCTGGAGTCTTGCTCTGAGCAAATCGAACTCTTCCTGTCTGCCGCAGCTGGAAGTCGAATTTCCGCTCTCCCACTCGCACTGCCTTGTTAGGGTCTGCACAGTCCCTAGAAAAATCGTGTTGTTGCTCCCTCTGAACAGCAAATTTCTCCCTCTTTGTCTCTAAGCTACTGATCTAATCCTTGCTCTGATACCATGTGAAACTTTCAAATTCTATTGCAGTAACTGGAAATCATTCTCCTAATTGTTAATTGATTTAACAATTTATTTTCCCATACAAACAACGAATAATTCTCTACTGCAATTTTCACCAAATTAAATTTTGCGGAAGATAAACTAAAAACTGAGAAATATTCTAGCACACACATAAAAATTAACACGGTTATTTTTGGACAAATGTCCCCTGAAAAACCCAACTTGGAAAAACCAGTGCAGCAACTGAGGGTTTTTATTATTATGCAGTAGTGAATTTATCTTAGTACAATCTAGATGTCGAAAACTAGCAATCCTGCAGAGAAAACACTGGCAAAAATTTCTTGAGGGAATTACCATCACTATGAGCAATCCTGGCACTTGACTACCACTGAAAAGCTAATCGTCCAACTAGGCCTACAAAGGTTCTGCGTCGCACTGATGTTGCATGTCACACGTGTTGCCTAAATCGACTACCAATCTAGCCATCTTGCTTGTTGCTGACTAGGAAAACGCTTCTCTAATACTCTGGGACCCCTTCTTGGCCTCTGGAACTGAAGACGTCTTCTCCTCAGCAAAAATCGAACTAGCCTTTGAGGCTTCTGCGTTGCCTTTGCACAACCTCCTAGAGAAATTTTGGCCTCTATGCAAAAGTACTCACCGAATCTGGAAAATTTTCCTCTAACTTCATTGTCCTTGCCCCTCTTTGTATCTGCTTCCTTCTTTGGCTCGAACTCTTCCGACTACTGCCTCTAGAGAATTGAATTGCCCAAGGAAATCGATCTTTGTGTGTGTTCTCCATCTACCCATTGTCGTCTTCTTATAATCTTTTGTTGGACCTCCAACAGCGAAGATTAAAACATAATCAAGGGCCAAGATCATATTGGAGTCGATCTGTGTGAATTTCTAGATGATTTGCACCTTATCTCAATTAATTATGATTAATTAACCCCTTTTCCTAAGTTTCGATTTAGGAAATAATTAAAAATAGGCTAATAATCTAATTGAGACGCTTCTAGGTGGAATTTCCCGAAACAATTTATGGGTTATAAAGAACTCTTATGTTTTAGCCTCTCCACAAAGTTTCGAGACTAGAACACCTTCGATGCTACAGAAACTAACATAATCAATATGAGTGTGACAAGAAATAACATGCGTAACACAATGAGAACACACAAATTCTTTAAATTGTTCTTCAATTTACTTCACATGACAAGCTACTACTTGTCGTTACAAAGTTCTCTAGCTACAACTAGCAACAAGCTACTGTTGGAAAATGCAATATGTCAACGATTAATTTTGATTTTTCCTTAACCTTAATAATTGCTTGTGAACTTTATTTATCTTCTTGTGTTTTCTTTATTAGTTCTTCTTCATCAAACAATTACCAAGAGCAAAATAGTAAAGATAGAGGACACAAAAATTAGGCTCCAAGCTAGGGAATAAAACCCTCCAAGGGGAAAACCCAGAAAATCTCCTCTTCATATAGAATCTGCTTCAAATGAGACAATCAAGACCAAGACCAAGTACTCCTCCAAGTACCAAGTCAACCCTTCAAGAAACCCTTCCAATATGATCAGACCAACAAGGTTCAATCTCGAATCAACCAGCGTCGACCTACAACTTCGGCCTTGTAGCTGTTGCAAAAACCCTAAGACAGTTCTTCAAGAAATCCTCATTTGAGCAAGACAGATCTTCCCAAGGTCAACAGGGTCAAAACAGAGTATTGGCTCTTCCAACAACTTGATCTCCTGCAATTTGGACCTGCAATTTTGGCCTTTCCAGAAGCTGTAGAAACCCTATATTTCGCAAGTGTGAGAGAGATAGAGCCCAAAAACAAACTTTCTTCCTTCTTCTTAGATTTTCCGTGCCTTCTAGATCTTCGCTCTCCCTTTCTTGCCTTTCATAGCTTAAGATCGAACTTCCTCTTTGAGAGATCAAACTTGTGTGAGTGAGTGTTTCAAATGAGGTCAAAATTGTTTGTATTTATAGTCTTTCCAAGGGGTCGAATTCCCTCCCTTAAGCCGACTTGTACTTTGTGTTGAAATATGTAACTAGGTTCAGTGATCATAATGACATATATAATCATGATTTTATGTATTTATATTAAAGATTAAAAAATAAATTCATTATTGTCATTCTTGAAGCATGGGTTTCATGCTCAAAGGAAATTTGTTTTTAGGTCAAGCACCCATTGATTGCGTCTAGGACTTGTCCTTGAGTCAATAAGTCATAAGAGTCATTGACATGTATGAAAGACCCTTTTAGACATGTTACATATTGTAAAGAAAATTTTATTTGAGTCAAATTAGAGTTAAAGACCCTCCAAGACCTTGTCATGGTGCCTCAAGCAAGTCGCCCTACATGAAAGATCAAGTCAGCCTCAAGAAAGCAATTCGTACCTGTGCAAAGCCTATATATAAGAAGGAACTCGACCACATTTGGACGCAACTCAAGCAAGTTCGATCTCCTCAAGAAAAAAGTTGAAAAGGACGAAATTCAAAGATAAGAAGAAGAAAAGAAAGATCGAAGTTTTGGATCTGTCTCTCTCTCTCTTGTGTTAGGGTTTCTAAAGTTGCTAGGCAAGTCGAGTTGTTGGGCAAGTCAAAGTGTTGGAAAGTTGTTGGGCAAGTCCAAGTGCAGGAAAGTTGTTGGGCAAGTCAAAATTGTTGGAAAGTTGTTGGGGTCAAAGTTGCTGAAGAAATTTTTGGGGTCAAAGTTGCAGAGAAAATTGTTGGGGTCAAAGTTGCAAAAGAAACTATTGGGGTAGAAGTTGTTGAAGAAGTTTTTGGGGTCGAAATTGTTGGAAAGAAAGCTCATCAAGGGGTAAGGTTGGCTTGGTCTTGGAGCGGTCTTTGTCAAGGATCTTAGGTCTTGGAATTCCTCATTTGAAGATTCTATAAGAAGAGAAGAATTCTTGTGGGTTTTCCTCTCAAGAGGAGAGATTTTGGCCCTGGCTAGCAGCCTACATTTTGTGTCCTCTTGTCTTTTTGATCTTCATTGTTTGGTAGTTGTTTGATGATAGAAAACACAATAATAATCAAGGTAAAGAAGAAGCTAATCAAGTTAAGTAAAAATAGATCACAAGCAGCTATCAAGGTAAGAAAAATCTTTTAATCTAACTGCCCTAGATTTCTCAACACTTTGGAGGTTTCCGGGACCTTCTAGACTCAAAATAAATTCTTTTATGTTAAAAAATGTAGCTAGAAAGGTTCAATTTGACTTTAACTTTAGTTAAATTTAGTAAATTGAATTTCCACATCAGTAGGACAACTTGGAGGCAGTTAACTAGTGTGACATAGCTCTTGTCACTCAGTTACCTCAGTAAATTCAAGTTAACAGGCTTGGAGTTCAGTTATGCATGTGTGATTGCTAAAATTTAGCAATCTAGTTCAATTATTTTCAGTTGTACTTAGTTAATTGACCTCTAACTATTGATAGAGTCAGTTGAAGGTCAATTGTACAGTGAGACAACAGTCTAACACAGAGATTTGTCAATTAACTAATCAATCAGCTCAAAACAGCTCATGCATGCATGGAATTCGAATTGCTTAGCTAGAGTGGAGGAGACAAGGCTAGTGTAACATGAGTTGTATACTAGTTGAGTGTACAGTTGTTGCATGCATTCAAGAGAACAATCCTTGGGAATTGCGCAAGCAAATAAAAGGAAATTCCTATTTTTTAGGAGCTAATATCTTCAGGAATTGCGCAAGGAAATAAGAGATTGAATGAGGCATAAAGTGGTTGTGTTGGCCAAAGGCCCTCAATTAGTAGAGAGAACAGTTATTCTTTTGTAGGTTGTGCTCAGAACTGGAGCAAGCAATTGTAATAGTTTCTCTATTCAACTGATTAAAGCCAAAAAACTTCAAGGGTTTTTCCTAGTTGGGTTCCCCTAGAAATACCCGCGTACTTGTGGTTTTGCTTGTTGCATGTCTATGCATGTTGTTCTAAATTGTGATTTCCATTTTGCAGATTAGTAGAGTAGAATTGTCTCCTGATTTCAGTTTGAATTCTTGAGCAGTTGCAATTTCTATCAAATTTCTACATTTTACAAGTTACATCTTGCCCGAAAGGGTCTTATAAACATGATGTTGACTCTCTTAACTCATGACAATAAATCCTACGACCTAACGAACCATAGAAGCATGAAGAACATTCTTTTACCTAGAAGACCATCAAAAGCAAGCATGAAACCCATGCTTTAAAATGATAACTTTCCTTTCTTCTTTTGTTTGTTGCATATGATATACATATTGAAATGAGTACAACAACGATTATGAAGACTAAAACTAGTTACATTTCCACCAGCTACCACTCCCTAATTTATCAGCTACAACTAAAAGGAGCTACAACTCCTAAGTTTATCAACTGTCAATGAAAGGAGCTCCAACCCCTAACTTTTAATAGCAACTACTGGAAGGAGCTACAACCCCTACCTTGCAAGCTACAACTTGCCTGACCTCAATGATTCATCTTTCATACCATTTTCATACTCAAATCATGAAGCCATTCCCTTTCACAAAACAAATCAATTTGTCACTTCAAACATTCATTAAAACCACCATTAAAACACCTTCAGCAATCTCTAATCATGGAACAAATCACCAAACACATTAGCAACATCAATCCATCCCATACACTAACTCTCTCAATATTACAAATTCTATTCTGCTTATATAGATTCTAGAATGATATTTTTAGTTCTTTACTCTTTGGTCATGTTGCACTTTATGCTCGCATGAATCTTTATTTTTGCCTTTGTCTTGCTTTTGGTCAAGTCATCTAAATCTACTCTCCAATTCTTCAAATACTCCTAACTTGTTTTTGCAAGAAAAAATAAGCTTAACTGCTCAATTTTGCTATTATGGAATTTTTCAAAATTTCATTGTCTTTCTAAATATGGCATACTACCATGTTTAGCCAAACAACCAAATTTTCTTCCAAATCTATTCATGTTGTTGACTCGTTCATGCATGTTTATTATTGATTTTTAGTGTTGCACTTTATTTCGCATAAACGCCAAAGTCTATGTTGTCGACCATTCTTGCTAAACATTCAAATCGCAAACAAAATTGCTTTAACATAGACCCAAATCTCTTTAATAAAAGAACCAAGCTACCAAATCGTTCAAACAAAGGCCTTAATCATGGCCCAAGGCGCTTAACAAATGCTACAGTATAACTCCGTCGACCCCATTTGACTATAGCCCCGAGGGCTTATTTTATATTGTGAACCTCTTGTACCCTCGATCATCACTTTCGCACAGAACCAGTCCTAGTGCCTTAAGGTTTAGCCCCTGAATTTATTTCCCGACGCACTTTCAAAAATGCTTCAAGGGTGACATTTCCCAAGCGCGCTCCTCATTGGTCGTAGGCTACACCTTTGCATGCCACTGTTTACCAGCGCTAAATCATCTCGACATGACATGTCCCAGACTCTCTTTGATTGGTTCTCGGCTCTGTCCCGTTTTTTGCCATATACTCCTGTAGCCTAGTCAACCCAAAGCTCCTCTGTTGCGCTCGCTTGAAACCTTCCAGGGTCCATAAACCAGGAAGAGGTATCCTAGTATGAACCACCACCATACTCGTGAACCAATCAACTACCGACCAAGGTGAATTGTCTCTGGCAACCACCACATTTGCTCGACACCTAGTCAGCTCAGAGTCTCCACCTATTGCACTTTTAAAACCTTCTAGGGAAGCCCTTCTTGGTTGACGTCATGCTCACATCACCAATGCCGCGTGGTATCATCTGAGTGGTTGTTAGAAAATCAAAAGGAAAAAAATATTTTCTTACGTTGATAATAGCTTGTGATAGTTTTTAATTTATGTTGTCTTCTTTTGTATTCTCTCCATCAAGCAACTATAAAATCAAAAGGAACATTAAGATCATAAGAACAATAGAACACAGTATGTAAGCTGTCAGCCAAGGCAAAATCCCTCCCCTAGGGGAAAACCCAATCAAACTATTCTTCTTCTTATAGAACCAAATCAAAAATGAGACAACCAATACCCAGCTAGGACTTCCACCAAACACCAAGTCAGCCCTCCAAAATATCTTCTTCCTTAAAGAGTCAAAGTCTTCCTTCAAAGTCCCTTCTTCTAAGAGTCGATGTCTTCCTCCAAAGAGTCAAAGTCTTCTTCAAAGAGTCAAAGTCTTCCTCCAAAGAGTCAAAGCCTTCTTCAAAGAGTCAAAGTCTTCCTCCAAGGAGTCAAAGTTTTCTTCCAAAGTATCCTCTTCAAAGAGTCAAAGTCTTCCTCCAAAGAGTCAAAGACTTCTTCAAAGTATCTTCTTCAAGGAGTCAAAGTTTTCTTCCAAAGTATCCTCTTCAAAGAGTCAAAGTCAACAAGAGTCAAAGTCTTTCCAATCTACAATAGTTAAGGTTTCAGCTTCTTGCTTTAGGTCTGCAATTCAGCTTACAATTTTTGGCCCTACAACTCGCACAAATTCCCAGAAATTTCACACGTGAGGTAAATTAGGTCAGATTACAGACTTCTTCTTTGCTTGGATTCTCCTCTTGTTTTCTAGCCTTTGCTCTTGATGTTCTTCAATTCTTGGTGCATATCGAATGAGCTTGATTGATTAATTCCAAATAGGTCGAATACTCCTCTTTTATACCTTTTCCATAGGTCGAATGGGCTCTTTTAGGTCAACTTCACTGGCAGGGTCAACTTGGTGTTTGGAGTCCAAAAATGACACTTTTAACTCAAAATAATGTTTCCTTTGTAATACAATTTGCCCACAAGGGTCTTACAAATATGACAAAGACTCAAATGACTCAATGGACCCTAGAAACATGAAGAACATGCTTGACCTAGTTGACAAATAAAAGGAGCATGAAACCCATGCTTTAGAAATTATTTCCTTTTTCTCTTTTTTCAATTTTACAATAAATATATAACGATATAAATACAATAACAATTATCAAGACCGATCCATATTTGTGCAAATGGTATAGGGATGACCTCAAGTTGAAATGTTCTTAGAATAGTATCACAATCAACATATACAATGCTAGAAATCTTGATACCATCTAGGCTAACTGCCAAGGTATCTAGGTCGTCTAAGCTAACTGCCAAGACACAAACTTTGTCATCTAGGCTTGTTGCCAAGACACAAGCTCCTCAGGGATCCAGGTCTCATCTAGGCTACCTGCCAAGACACTAATTCAACAAGAATTCAGGTGTCATCTAGGCTACCTACCAAGACACAAAGTGTCATCTAGGCTATCTTCCAAGACACCAACCCTAACAAGGTTCTAGGTATCATATAAGCACCCTGCCAAGTTACCAACTCAACAAGGATCTAGGTGTCATCTAGGCTACCTACCAAGACACCAACATAACAAGCATCCAGGTGTCATCTAAGCTATCTGCCAAGACACCAACAGGGATCTACATACCATCTAGGCTACCTGCCAAGGTACCAAGTTACCAATCCTAACAAGGATCTAGGTATCATCTAGGGTACCTGCCAAGATACCAACCTAAGTACCATCATACAGGGTAATCAGCCTAAGGTACAACAACTCATCATCTCTCTCTCTCAAAATAGGAGATATCAACCAATCTAAACAGACTTCTCAAATACACCAGGTTCTTATTGAGAGCTTTAGTCAAGATATCAGCTACATGTTCATCTATCAGAATATATTGTAGCTTCACATCCCCACATTAATCTTGGATATGCTTAGTCCTAGCATGACACATGGGGTCCTCTGTCAACATTATGCTACCTCGGTTATCACAATTATATAACAGCGGGATCCATTGGTTCTCCAATCAAATAGAACCAAACAGCTTCCTTTCCAATCTCATAAGCAGCAACATATTCAGCTTCATCCTTCAATCATTAATATGCTTATTAGATGAAAAACTTCAATATCATCAGAGTTTTTGTAGCTTCCTCTTTCCATCATGCTTGTCATTGTCACAAGGTCATCATCAAGCATAAGATTTCATTCTTGTTCTTACATTTCCTTATCTACTTTTCATAATTTTAAAAACCATCTTTATGTACCTGCAATTTTCATCAACAATTACAACCAAGCACAAGATACAAATACAAAAACATGATGTCAAATTTGTTAGTCTAGGGTTTTTTTTTGCAACGGAAACATTTTGGTCCTAGGGCTTTGACATGGAGTCCTAAGATCCATCTCCATCCCAACATTTGGTAGGGTTTAGTGCAAACCCTAAAACCCTACTCAAAACTCTATTAGGATTTCTGTGCTTATTAAAAATATTCAGCTAACAAACCCCAGATGTCATATCCCAAGAACTAGGTATTCATAGAGGTAACAATCAACTAGGGTTAGGTTTTTCTTTTCTAGGGTTTACTTTTATCTAGGGTTCGGAAAAACCCTAAATATCAACAAAACCTAAACTCAATATCTAAAGAATAGCTTTAAAAGCCTCATATTATAAGTATTTTCAAATAATCACAAAACCATAATATAGGAAAAAAAAAATTCTTCAAATAGTCTTCTCCTTTCTTTTGGATTGTTCTTCTGAGACTTTCTTCATGCTGCAATTTCATTCTTGTAGAGGATCCTTGTGATCCTTATGATGCCATAATATTGCTTCATAAAGTGATCCAGATGCCTTATTGGATGATTGCTTCTAACAAAGATGCCAAAACCTCTTTTATTGATGCACCCATATGTGCAATTCTAACCTCTTAATTTTGAATTGCTCCCTCTGAATTTGGCCATAATCTTTCTGTAATCCTTTTTCAGGGAGATCATAAAAAAAAGGTTATGAATAATAATATATCTAGATATATTAAGAAAGTCAGCAATAATGTAATGAAAGAAAAGAAATAGAATACTTATCTTTTTGTGAATAGTAGCGGCTCCCTCTTGATCTTGAATTGATCTAGATATCATTGAGGTATTTCTTTATTTTAACAACACATCCTAGGGACTTGTCCAAAACTCTACGCAAAACTTCAATGAACAAATGAGGACATAATTTAAGCTAAAATCAACAATGATCCTATAAGGGGTCTCTAACAAAACCTAAATTCAAAGGCATAGACAAGGAATACTATCAATCCCTAGGACTTCAAGTCTTTTCTTGATCAATAGTACAAATCTTTGACATCGGAATCTTCTCCTTTGGCTTTCTTTAATGGTTCTTCAGTATCAACAACAGTAGCATGATCCCTTTCTCTCTTCTTGTTATCATTTGATTTTTTGGGACATTGGTTTCTATAGTGCCCAAATTTGTGACATTGGAAACATTGAATTTTTGATAGGTCAATCTTCTTGTGATGATTTCTCTTTGAGCCTTTGTCAGGTTTCTTATTTACTCCTTTCTTCTTGAGCACAATCTGACCATAGTTCTTCAAATGATGGAGCTTGTTTCCAACTATTGATACCAGCTACAAAAGCATTCCAAGATTTGGGCAATCTGAGTATGGTTGGTATTACAAGTTCCTTATCAAGAATAATTTCATCAATTTCTTGGAGTTCATCTCTTAAACAGGAGATTCTCACAAAATAAGAAGATATAGTATCATCCTTTGTCAATTTGATAGTTCGAAGCTCATTCTTTAAGCTTGTTACTTGGCCAGTATTTTTTATTGTGAATAGTTTGGAGAGAGCTTCATACATTTTCTTTGAGGTATCTTGAGTGGATATGTAGGGAATCAAATTGTCCTTCACTGAATCCATAATGAGGCTCATGGCTAAAATATCATTCTCTTTGAATTTTTCTTTTCCAGCATCATCAATAGGTTCTTTAACTTCACCTTGCAAAATGTCCAAGAATTTGTTCTTGGCAAGGATAGTATCCATCCATGTCTTCCAAGCTCTAAAATTTGAAGCTCCTTGAAGCTTATTTTATGATTTCATTGAAGATGCCATTGGTGCACTTGTTAATGTCATTCTTCTATATCTCTTGTAGACTTTAGTAGGTCTCTTTGACTTTTGATGATAATCCCAAGGTGCTAGTTACTTCTTCTTTATTGATATTTCAAAGGTTGTTGATACTTCTTCAAACATACTTTAATGATGGTTCAAGACTTTATAGAGAGTGATCCTTCTTCAAGATAATGACCTGAGTGATGGGTCTTCTTTTCTTTGAGCTTCTCCTTATACCTTTCCTTGTATCCTTTCTTTATGACAAATGATCTTCAAGCTGCCTTTTTTTCTGCCTCACCTTAGCTCCGATAACATGTTAGAAAATCAAAAGGCAAAAAATATTTTCTTACTTGGATAATAGCTTGTGATCATTTTTAACTTATGTTGTCTACTTTTGTCTTCTCTTCATCAAGCAACTATCAAATCAAAAGGATGAAGATCACAAGAACAATAGAACACACTATGTAGGCCCTCATTCAGGGAAAAACCCCTCTTAGCGGAAAACCCAATCAAACTCTTCTTTTTCTTATAGAACCAAATCAAAATGAGACAACCAGTACCCAACTAGGACTTCCACCAAACACCAAGTTAGCCCTCCAAAATATATTATTCCTTAAAGAGTCAAAGTCTTCTTTCAAAGCAACGTTGCACGAAGTGGGGACGAAACAGGGATGTTTTTGGGAAGCGGGGACACAAAAGCGTCATTTTCCAAAAATCTAGGAAGTGAAGTGTCTCAGAAGTGTCTAATATATATATATATATATATATATATATATATATATATATATATATATATATATATTGCATTTATATTCAAAACAAACATCCTAAATACCAATTAGTTGTAGAAGACATGAAAACATGCATATTTTTACATAAATCAAGATATGGCATCCATGATTCCATTATACATAGACTAATTATTCGAGCATCAACCATGTATATTCTAGCAATTGCAAACATACATCAATTTTTAAGCATATTATCTAGCAAGTGAGCAATTGTCAACATTAGTCATGTCCAAAATTCAAATAATAATGTTTATTAAATAGGCCACTTGGTCACCACCAAGACAAAAAGGTTCAAAATCACAACAAGCCTACAAGTCTAATGATTAATTTATGACAAAAGTAGTAAATTGTGAATATATCTACTAATCTCTCCTCCTTCCACCACAAAGAGAACGTGGCGGTGGGCCTCCACGTGGTGGCAATGAAGAAGATAGTGCCTATGGAAGTTGTGGGAGTGGGACTGAAACTGATGAAGACGAAGCCCCTACTGTTGGTGTTGAACCATGGAACTTGGGAACCAAGGGACCATATGGGGGTGGCAACTCAACTTGATCATCATCATCCTGTAATCGCTCAAAAAATTCATACCAAAAAAAACCACTAGTTAACAAAAAAAATTAAAAACATGAATTAGAGAAATGCTTTATAAGCAAAATTCTTACCACAATGGACATATCTGGATAAGAGCATCCTCTAATTGCTCTAATCGCAACACTCCATCCTCCAAATTGGGCTCCTCTATATTCCTGTCCCAAACCTTAAGGTCTTTATTATTCTTTGCATCATCATAGTAATGGGACAATAATCGCAAGTTGTAATGAACATAAACCAAGCTCTTTGCCCAGTCTAAACTCAACATGTTCCTTTTAACACTATAGATGAAAGAATAAGAGCTCCAACACCTCTTTGCAGAAGACGTGTTTACCACCTGTGATAGCACCCACAATGCCAAAGTTAGTAGACATGGAGTAGCACCTCCGTGCATGTTCCACCACTCAAGAGAAGAAAAACTCTCTCAATCTCTAATTGCATGCTACTCCCAAATGGACTAGTGCTGAGTGTATAGTTGCTCAATTGTTTTCGTACCATGGCAGCCTCCTCATCAGCAACTAATTTACCCAATACAATCATATATTTTTCTAGAACCTCTAGATCTAGGTGTGGTTTTCTCCTGCTTCCCCCCCCCCCGGCCCCGCCCCGCCCCCCAAGTGTTGGTGTTTGAAAGCCATGATGGATGGATAGGTGTCAAAACATATATGCTAATGCATGCAATGGAACATTTAGCATTTCCCATCGGTTTTCCACCTCTACATGAATATAATTGTACAAGGTGATATCTCTAGGCTCAACAATGTCTTTAATTTGCCCCAACATGCTATCCATTTGCTCATACACCTCCCCAATTATTGGTAGATCTGAATTTTCAAACTTGATCATGTAATAAATTCGTTTGTTGATTTGCAGAACATATTTAAGTTGTGACCAAGAGATCATGTCAAGAATAGTATACTTGGCATTAGCACCACCTTTATCAATGTTGATTTCCTCCCATGATTCAGAGCTCACCATATTAGTTAAAGCTTGTTTCACCTTCACTAGTCGCCTAAAGGTAAGGTAATAACTTCCAAATCTTGTTTTTGCAAATTTTAAGCAACTACAACTTGGAGTAAGTGCCATAGAAGTAGTTTATCATTGTATGCTATGTGATAAATTTAATGAGTTGCTTCCCTTTCCTGTAAAGCTCATTAATCCATCCACATTCTTTATGCTTCACAATATCATGCATCAAAAGGTTCAATGTGTGCACCAAGCACCCAGGGCAAAAAGGTGTGTGGATGAGTATGCTCAATAACTTTTCTTGCTGCCTTACAATCTGTTGCATTATCTGTGATCACTTGAACCACATTATTCGGACCAACATCTCTAATTGATTGCAATAGGAGATCTGCAATGTTTTGGGAAGATGCATTGATGGAGGAGGAGTCATGACATGTAATAAATACTACACCACTAGCAGAAATACCAAGAACATTTATCAAATGTTGGTTTCTAATATTTCTCCACCCATATGATACAATGGATACCCCACAATCCACCCACTCATTTGTAAAACGTGTCAAAACTCTTTGAACCTTTGCTTTTTCTCTTTCTAATAACATTGTTCTAGCTTTCTCATAGTTGGGGGACTTGTATCCTTTTGAGGCTTCATTGATGGTCTTTACCATTTCATGCCAATAGGGAGAGCAAACCACATTGAATGGTACACCGCAAGCACAAATAAATCGGACTATCTTTCCATCCACATCATCCCTCCCAGCAACATTCAGGAAATCCCCTATTGTTTTTTTGCCTCCAAAGCTTGTAGAAGTACCATGAGGAGATGAGCTACCAAATCTAGAGGTTGAACTTGATTTAGACTAAGTTTTTTGTTTCTTGCTTTTTTGTTGTGCAACCTCCTCTATTTGGATGTATTTTCTTCTTTGTTCAACTGAAATGTTTGGGAAAATTTGTATCCCCACAACACCCTTTTTATCATCATTGTCCATCACCCCACAAAGATGCCTCCTCACAAGTATATGAACCACTAAATGGTTTTCCTCCATGACAACCATGAGGGCACAAAAATTTGTAGCTTCCACCACCTTTTCTCTGTTCAAGTTTGGTCACATAGTACCACAAGGGTGTCAATGCAACTTTCCCCTCTAGTGTTTCAGTGTTCCCTTCAAGTTCATCCCCTTCCTCTTCAAACCCTTCCTCCTCATCATACATTGGGTCCACTATCCTCTTGTTCTTCTTCCCTTCTATTCCTAGTCCCCCTTGCCATCATTAAAACTAAAAGTGGAATGATACATAGAAGCCAAAAGAACACCATCTTGGAATATGAATATAGGTGGTGGACAACCTGCAATTAAATGAGCAAGAAGAAAGAATGGGAAAGAGTAGCAAAGGGAGGAGAAAAATACAAAAAACAATAAAAAAAGACAGGAAGTTTGGGGTTTGCACTTACCTCTTTAGTTCTTGTAGATGGAATCCCTTCTTTACTCCTCCAAGCTTCTCCTCCTTTTCCTAGCTCCTCCTTCTTCACTCCTCCAAGCTCTCCTGAAGTCTCAACTCTCTTTCTCCTCTCTTCTCCTCTCTTCTCCAAGCTCTCATAAAATAGAAGTGAGCAAATGAGAGATCAAAGGGCCTTTTAATCCCTTCACTCCCCACCCTAACCCAACTTGGACCCACCCCCAACCAATAGAAAAGCAAAAAAATAAAATAAAAAGGCGAATAAGTGGGTCGGGCGGCGGAAATGTCTGGTTGCCCGTGGAAGCGGTTGCGATCCATACGGATCTGGCCCCAAAGTGCGGCATTTCATACAACCAAAATGCGATTCAGAAATTCCGAAATGCAGATCGGGTCGTACGGTTCTGACAGGGCAGGGACCATCTTTTCCCCACCTGATCCATGTTTTTTGAATTTCCGAAACGCGTGTCGGTCGGCGAATCACCCACGAATCTGTACGGATCGCGTTTCAAGCTTTTGATCCGGGGGGAGAGGGGAGGGGCATTTCGTGCAACACTTCAAAGTCCCTTCTTCAAAGAGTCAATGTCTTCCTCCAAAGAGTCAAAGTCTTCTTCAAAGAGTCAAAGTCTTCTTCAAAGTATCTACTCCAAAGAGTCAAAGTCTTCCTCCAAGGAGTCAAAAATTTCTTCCAAATTATCCTCTTCAAAGAGTCAAAGTCTTCCTCCAAAGAGTCAAAGTCTTCCTCCAAAGAGTCAAAGTCTTTCCTCCAAGGAGTCAAAGTTTTCTTCCAAAGTATCCTCTTCAAAGAGTCAAATTCAACTAGAGTCAAATTCTTTCCAATCTGCAATAGTCAAGGTTTTGGCTTCTTGCTTCAGGTCTGCAATTCGGCTTGCAATCTTTGGCCCTGCAACTCGCACAAGTTCCCAGAAATTTCGCATGTGTGAGCTAAATTAGGTCAAATTACAGACTTCTACTTTGCTTAGATTTCCTCTTGTTTTCTAGCCTTCGCTCTTGATTTTCTTCAGTTCTTGGTGCAGATCAAATGAGCTTGATTGATTGATTACAAATAGGTCGAATACTCTTCCCTTTGATATGTTTTCATAGGTCAAATGGGCCTCTTTTAGGCCGACTTGGTGTTGGGAGTCCAAAAATGACACTTTTAACTCAAAAATAATGTTTCTTTTGTAATATAAATTTGCCCATAAGAGTATTATACATATGACAAAGACTCAAATGACTCAATGGACCCTACAAGCATGAAGAACATGCTAGACCTAGGTGACAAATAAAAGGTGCATGAAACCCATGCTTCAAAATTATTTCCTTTTTCTCTTTTTCAATTTTACAGTAAATATATAATGACATAAATAAAATAACAATTATGAACATCGATCATAGTTACATTTCTCAATAGTGGTGACATGTGTCACTTAGATTTGGCCCCTTTGACCACCTGAAAACGCCTAAGATGCATGCCACATGTCTCCTATACAGACGTCATGCTAGCATCATCATGCACCAATAAAGCACTGCCATGCACCATCCAGTATGGAGGGAGAAACGATATCGTGCCTTTGGTTTTGTGACAAATCTCTTTCTTAAAATTTAAAGGGTCTCAGCGTTTTTTACTGTTGCAATGCTTCTCCTCGCGCCACGTCTCCCAACGCTATGTCATCCAAGAGCTTCACTTCTTTGTGCACGCCTTAGCACTTTTGGGGAAAGCCTCCTGGGATGATGTGGCTCTGGGGACCACCTACTGTAGAACTTCTGCCAATGAAAACCTTTGTTGTCGCTCACATCTTCCTGAGCTTGCATCATCCCGAGTGCTCCCCTTTGTGCGCACCTTTGATCCTTTCGTGGAAAACTCCGTCGGGAAGAGCTGCCATACGGGCTCCACTACAGGCCAATAAAAACATTGTTCACCATTGCATTGTAAGCCATTGTCATCAAGTATGTTATCAAGGTCATTGTTGTCATGTATTACCACAGTGATATCAAAGGTCATTTTGTCATGTCAAGGTAATTGTTGTCATGTCACCAAATCACAGTCATATAGATCATTGTACTTACATCAACATCTCTATTATACAATAAGATCACTGGCAGCAAAGTCTTTGTTATGCTGATGCAGCATGGTTACAGTCATCAAAGTCATTGTCCATTTATCATTGTTCATATATCACTATAATAATGGATTGTTCAAACTTCATACATCACATTATAGTAAGCGAGCCACATAAATATGTTAACAAATCATTACAGAAATTTGTCAATGAACCATGCGAGCTACAGAAATATGTTAGCGAACCATTATGGAATGCAAGACACATAGAAGTGTCAGATACGAGCCTCAAAGATATCTATGCGAGCTAGGCAAATCTCACAGATAGTAATTCAAGCCATATAAATTACGAGCTGCAGAGATACAGATGAGAGTCATATAAATTATGTGTGGACCATAGAGAATGCAAATGAGAGTTGTCATGCAAGCCACAGAGAATAACCACGTGAGTCATAGTTTATGCAAAATATCCACTGTAAATGACGTACGAACCACAGAGTTTGAGAGTGAACCACTGTTGATTTAATATGAGACATAGAATATGTGAGCCACTACAAAAAATACGAACCATAAAAGAATGTGAACCTCAGATAAATAATATATGTGAGCCACTGTGATTATCATGTGCCACAGAGATATTGTGAGCCATATGCAACTCACAGAAGGATATGTGAGCCTCAGAAATTAATGCATGCCACAAAGATATTGTGAGCCATATGCAACTCACAGAAGGATATGTGAGCCTCAGAAATTAGTGCATGCCACAAAGATATTGCGAGCCACAGACTCGAGTTGTACATGTGTCGAATGGAAGAGGACAAGGCCCAATTTATAATTGTTTCTAAGTGCGAAAAGTCGCGTCCTTTGGGGCAGGCTGACTTAACCATATATGAGGTCGACTTTTAGTTTGCAGGGAAATATTTAAATTCGAAATTTGTTCATAACAATATTAAACATATTTTCCACGAGCCTTAATGATTTCTTGCCCATGTTGATTTGTGCCATATTGTAAGATTCCAAATGGAAATTTACAACAGATAATAGATGCACAAACTAAGCTATAGCAAATATTTTTTTCTAAACAGGCACCAATCAATAAAACACAAGAAATAGGGCAAATAATTGAACCATTTTAGTAATGTGGAGAACAATGTACATCAGATAATAAGAAAGATAGAACTTGGGCTTGCTACAACAAGCAAGGCAAGATCCCAGGTGAATATGATGGCACCCAAATGTTCGAAATGGCTCTACTACCAAATCTGCGTCCACCTAGAAAATTTGTTGTTGCCGCTGGAAAGGAACTGCTGATCTAGCCCTCCAAACTGCTCCAAAAGTTCTGAGAAATTAACCACAGGCACTACTCCACCAGCTCAACAAAACCCAGAAATATCTCGCGAACCCTATTGGTGGAGATCCCAAAATAAACTGCGTCCTCCTCCAACAATGTTTGTTGTTGATTGTTGAGTGGAACTAAGAATTATGCCTTCAGGGGTGCTCAGAAAATTCTACAAAATTAATCCTAGCCACCTCTCATAAAACTCATAAAAACCTAGAAAGCTTACGGCCAAATTCTGACCTGCCCAACAGGCCCAAAAATTGTGAATTCCTTGGCTCTCTGCCTCTATGTCCCACAAGGTAGATACTGGTGAGAAATGAGTTGCAACCTCCCACCAATAGCTGAGAAATGGTCAAGTAAATAGCTCCTGCTAATAGCCAATTTTCCTGGCAAGAAATGCTATCTATGTCAGCGCCCCAAGGTACCACAAAATCGTTGCTTCTCCAGCTCTGTGCAGGCCCCAGGAAAGCACAACTACACCCTCCAAAAATTTCCACAACTCTAGCTTGCAAACTCCCAAATATCCCTAGCAAAATTCTGCAAGAAAAGCTCCGCAAATCTCCCGGACCAAAGCTACTCTATAAGCCCTTCTTCCAAGGAGTGCAAATTTTCTCCTGCGCCCACTCTGCTCAAAAAATGGGTTAAATTACCCAACAATCACCTCCAGAATAACGTTGGAATTGAGTCGATGAACTCCCCTAGAGTGGCACTTGAAGTCCACAGAAGATGGAGGTGAGAGTCCTACCCAGAAAGCTCCTGTGCTAAACAACACAATGTTGATAAGCTCAACAGCGCAAGCAAACAATATTATAATTTTTAGATTGACAAAAAGCCCCTAAATGATGGCCCTCTTCCTCTCCTCCTGGGCTCCATTCTCCACTAGTATGCCTTCCCTCTCCTTCCTTCTCTCTCCACAAGTGCGTTTTTCCTAAGGGAGTGTGAATTCCCTTTGTCCGTGGCCCCCACAACCCACCAAAATTTCAATTTTCTCCTTCTCCAAGTCAAAATATTAAACACACGTGGAATGTGAAACATAATCCTGTGGTGCATTATTATTCACATGATGTACATTTATAATACATTTTACATGACCGTTGGATTCCATATTCCAAGGTCTCTTGGAATCCCTTTGACTGCTCACATTCCACACCAACCCTTAGAGGATTAGGTGTCCAACATCCCCCCCCCCCCCTTAATCTAAAGGGGTATGTATGAGTCCAAGAAGAGAGTTGTAATAAAAAGTGTGCAAAAATGCATGGCAGTACTAGGCTGAATGTGCTCTCTGAAATGTTGGTATAAGGGAATGGTTCAAGGATGACCACCAACACTAGAATGCTTAGTGTAGTTCTTGGAACTGTTCCAGGTTTGACAAGAAGCTGAAACCTTATGCTAAAGGAAGTGTCTATAATGCTTTGGAGAAGGAGACCTTCAACCTAGAAAAGGGAGGTATGCAACCTGTGATGGTTTATGGAAGGCCACCAACCAAAGGAACGCTTAGTGCGATTCCCGGAACTCTTCCAAAACTGGCAAGAAGATGAAGTCTTCTGCTAGAGGAAGTGTTCCCAATTCTTTGAAGAGGGAGAAGCTCAATCTGAAGAGGGAGGTCTCAACCCCACATAGATGGTTTAACGCTGACCACCAACCAAAGGCATGCTCAAGGACATCTTTGTTTCTGGCTACAACTCTGAATCTGGTATGGCAGGTTGTGGCTCTGGTTCGCTTGATGTGGCTTTTAAACTTGTAGATGACCATCATTTCCCCCTGTCAGATACAAGGTGAGATGATGCAGAAAACTCAACTGCAAGATTGTTCAATACTCTAGAAGAAATTTTGACATATGATTGAAATATCTTCTTGGTTGTTGAAGCCCATTGCCAAGAAACGACCCATCCAAGATGAATCTTTGTCTTTGCAGAAGGCTTGTTTTTGAAGCATCTGTTTGAAGAATGAATGGTTTTATGACAGTGTTCACACGGATGAAGACCAAAACAGTGATCTTTCATATGGCCAACTCTGTCACAATGTTGGCATCTAACATTCTATTGTGGTTGTTGTGGAAGAGGAGCAGGATCTGGAACAGATATCAGAAATAGTGTCCTTGTTGATTTTAACAGTGCTTTCAACAGTAGACAATATTAGAGTATTCAATAACTCTAATACATTGTCAATTTGATCCATTTAAAACTTAAAATTTTCTTGCAATTCCACCCTTCAACAATTAGCAAATAGTAATGAGGAAAATAAATATTGACTTGAGGTCTTAACTCATATGCTATTGATTTTGCTAAGCAAAAACAGTTTTCCAGCTATGCTTTGAACAAGGTATGTAATAATCCTGAAAGCACTACTTAATCCACACTCAACATACAACTCAATGTTCCACAAATGCCTCAAGAGGATTTGAATTTGATCATCCCAAGTCCAAGTCCTTTATGAGGGCTGCTTCAAGATCTAAGTCACATTGCTCAACTTACTTCAGGCATAATACATGAGTATTGCAACATCCCACCATTATAGAATTTATTTATGAGCTCTCAGAATCTGTTGGGGTGGATTATAGGTTGCACGCCCCAACAAAATATTCAAGAATGTTTAAAGCTACAGAATATTAACCAGTGAGTGAAACCAATATGTCATATGTTTCCCTGCAATACTATTCTAATACAAAGTTGTTCATAGAGGAAGCGATATTATTGAATCCCTCTATATATTCCCATTTGGGTTCCTAGACTTGTTATTCGCAAGGCCACAAACACTATTGGTCGTGAACTTCAAGAAAGCCATGAAAAAGTCTGACAGGATTCTCCAGCTCGTGCACAACAGGAATTTCGAACTGCACATAATTCCTCATAGTAACCTGATAATGGTCGCAGAGCTTTTTTGAATCCCAAATTTTTTATTCTCCGTACGAAAAGACGTCACCAGTACTCGATTTAAATTCAATAGTGGTTAGATTTAAATCATGACAAAGTTATACTAATGAAGGCGTTGTCTACAGAGAAAGCTTAAACACAATCTATTCAGCGCTCCATTCCAACGCACAGAGACGTGCTTCCTTCCAACACACAGAGACTACGAAGAGATGAGTTGGTGTACATTCAACCAATCATTCAAAAAGAACAACATAATGGTGTAACTAGCATTTTGAAATACCAAAGTGCATTTCTACAATGGAAATGTGTGTTTCTATAAACCGAGAGGCCAAGGCGAAGAGTATAAAAACCAAGAGCTACCATTTAGCACATGGTCGCATTCTTCCCTATACACCAGTACATGTACCAGCGCCAAGGGATAGGAAGGAGTTCAACAACGCTAAGATTTGCGCACCTCGGACATCAACGTAATAGTATCTCCCTCTACCCATCGATTCTTTGGCAATTCTCTCCCATCTTGGAAATTGAATGCTACAGGTCCGGAGAAAGCGAATGCTAGAGAAAGAATAAATGGATACAAACTCTGAGGGTTTCAAACCCGCAATCTGTGAATTCAAACTATGCGTATGACGTAACGATTTTCCATCAGAGAGGCACAAAGGAAATTCCCCAAAGGACCAGATAATCCATTCTAGTCATTGAGATAAAGTATACAAGCCATAAAGTTGTACTTCATAGGCTTCAAAAGGTTTTGCCTTAGTTGGGCATATAGTAAGATTGTCAGTAGTCATGGTGGAGGTCCAAGATAGTGGAATGGCAATGTTTGGTCATTATGTAAACATCAAAAAGTGTCAACTGAAAGAGCGCTTATCTTGCCCTCTATGTTGCAAGCTTTTGAGAGAAGCCACAACAATATACGAGTGTCTTCATTAGTCAAAAACACCGATGCAAAAATACTGACTAGGAAGAGGGACGGTCAGGTAGTGAAACACGTATGGCAGGGATGCAGGAAATCAATAGAAAATGACAGAGGGGCAGCTCAAATTGTTCTAGATGCAATGGTCATCCTTCAATGTTTATAATGCACCCAGATAGCTCGCATTCCATTCAAACATGCGTAAAGAGTGGAGAAGAAACATTAGTCTGCCAATGTGTTACCACTGGCTAAGGAAATTGAGTGGAAAAGTTAGGGACCTGTCCCTCTTATTATGGTAATGACGCCCTTTCCAGGGGTTTTTGCAAGGCCAACGCAGATTTGGTAAGGAAAATCATTTTTCAAAGCAGAATCCAAAAGAGAAACAGTCGTAGGCAGCAGTTCTGATAAGAAAAACAAGGTATGGTAGCAAGGCAGAACTGACTGCAGGGAAAGGCCACAAAACAAATGGCTCACACTTGAGCAAGATAGGAATACGCCTGCAAGCGCTAATACCATGTTAAACACACATGGAATGTGAACAACAGGTGTGAAAGATAATCGTGTGATGCATTATTATTCACATAATGTACATTTATAATACATTTTACATGACGGTTGGATTCCATATTCCAAGGTCTTTTGGACTTCCTTTGATTTCTCATATTCACACCAACCCTTAGAGGATTACGAGTCAAACACAAAATACCAAAAATTGTTGCTAATTTCCAAATTATCAAGAAGCGTAATATTTCCTAGGCGGCTTAGGAAAATTGGGGATATTACACATATAAATAATAATATTTCTTTATCAATTTGAATTCACCTTTGGGGCATCATGGGCTCCTTTTGGGGTAGGAGGGTTTATCATGGGAAATTTGTCCCATAACTACCCCAAATATCAACATGTTTTTGGGGTTGTTCAACCCTATATTCAACCCTTTATCCCTGACAGATCAATCGACTCCAGTTTAGGTAAGACTTCCTAATATGCCCATACATTTGTTAACTCTAGGAATCTTAGCTTTTGTAGGAAACTCTATGGGCCTTTTATTAAGATAGATACAAACGAGACTGAGAGTTGTAACAACCTTTGCACGCATTTGTGTCGAAATAGATCTTAGCAAAGGGTTGTCTGATAGGATCCTTATCAATTGGAATGGCATAATTTTTTTGCAGCCAGTGGATTACGAAAACATAGATTTCCATTGTAGATCCTATAAACAACCATGTCATCTCCAAAATGCTTGCCCTTCTTCCTCTCCTCGTGGGCTCCATTCTCCACTAGTATGCCTTCCCCCTCCTTCCTTCTCTCTCCACAAGTGTGCTTTTCCTAAGGGAGTGTGAATTCCCTTTGTGTGGCCCCCACAACCCACCAAAATTTCGACTTTCTCCTTCTCCTAAGTCAAAATACCAAAAATTGTTGCTAATTTCAAAATTATCAAGAAGTGTAATATTTCCTAAGCGGCTTAGGAAAATTGGGGATATTACACATATAAATAATAATATTTATTTATCAATTTGAATTCACCTTTGGGGCATGATGGGCTCCTTTTTGGGTGAGAGGGTTTATCATGGGAAATTCGTCCCATAACTACCCCAAATCTCAACATGTTTTTGGGACCATTCAACCCTTTATCCCTGACAGATCAACCGACTCCAGTTTGGGTAAGACTTCCTAATATGCCCATACATTTGTTAACTCCATAAATCTTAACTTTTGTAGGAAACTCTCTAGGCCTCTTATTAAGCTAAACACAAACAGCACTGAGAGTTGTAACAACCTTTGCATGCATTTGTGTCGAAAAATATATTAGCAAAGGGTTGTTTGACAAGATCCTTATCAATTGGAATGGCATATTTTTTTTGCAGCCAGTGGATTACAACAACATAGCTTTCCATTGTAGATCCTATCAACAACCAAGTCATCTCCAAAATGCTTGCCCTTCTTCTCAAAGGAATTATAATCCCTTTGAGGCCAAGAAAAAGAATTGAGGATGGAAAGACCCAAAGAGATATAAGAATTCCTCAGCTCACAAGCAAGATATCATGCAACTACAACTAAATCTAGTCCTTCAGCATCAGCTCAACCCCCCACAGCGCCAACCCATCACACAAATTTTGTGATCCTCCTCCTCTGCCATCTCCCCACCCTCGTCCAAATCCCACGAATGGAGAAGAGAGACACAATCATGTTCCTAGCTTCGCCCACGAGAGGACATAAACATTTTCATGAATTAGATCACTTAGACAGTGATAAGGAAGCAACCATTGTTGCAGATCCTCCGGAAATTTTAGTGCCTCTAGGAAATGCAACCATTGTCTCCAGGTCATCTGCTCCCAACAACTTCTCACTATGGATTGACATTCACAAGAAAAACGGAAGAAAATACCTTCAAACAATTGAATGATCATTTCTCTATGTACTGTGTACCTTGAATCTCTACGTGGCTTTTTGTTTTCTAGGTTCATTTTTGGATATTGTCGGGCTTCTATAGTAACCGGCCAATCTAAAATCTCCAACACTCGCATGTAACATCTTGTTTGGTATGCAATACAAATATTTAATTCACAAAATATATATATATATATATATATATATATATATATGCCTATGCCTATGTCTATGTCTTAGTATAATTATACACAATATTTATACCAGGTGCCTAAAAGAATGTCCATCCAACTTCTTGATGTTCCTACCAATGTTGCGAACATCATGATTAAATCGAGATTTTTTCGTTGTGCCAATTTTTTTGAAAAATCGTGATGGGCAGAAACAGCGAGGTTTAAAGTGCAATTTCAAGTTTTTTTTGTCATTTTTTTCAGACTGAGGGCAAGAGTGAGAGATGAGGAGGAGGAAAAGTCATCTACAAGGGAAAGAGAGGCGAAAAGTGAAGGAATTTAGCATTCCAAGCAAGAAAAAAAAAAGTTTGGACTAATTTTCTTCAGCAAAGTGTGGTTTCTAGGTATGGGCATTAAATTTGGCCAATTTTTTGTTTTTTCTTGTTTTTCCTTGGGTTTCTATAACCCATTTATTTTCAACGATTTTTGAGTGGATTTGATTGTGTTTTTTTTTTTCATTTTTGTTGCATATAGAGGAGAGGGTTTATTTTGGTCAAAAATGCAAAAACTTGATTTAGATTTATAAGTTTAATTTCTTTTTATGCTCTAGTTTTTTTCCATCATTTTTGCTTGGATATGAATGTGTATTTTTTCCATTATTGTTGTTTTGAGTTGAGGATTTTTTTTGTCAAAAATTCAATGTGTTGTATGTAAATTTTATTTTTATTTTTTTAACTTGCAATTCTTCTTGTGCCCTAGGTTCAACTTCAAACTTCTTCTTACATTAAAACTCAAGAGTTCAACAAAATTACAAAGATGCCAAGGAAATTGGACCCTCTGTGGGAATTTGGTGAACCTGATGGAGGGTTTGACAAATCAAACTTAACTTGCAAGTTATGTGGCAATCATGTGACAGAGGGGGTATACAGATTGAAGTATCACCTTGCACAAATCCTTGGACACAAGGTAGGGCCTTGCACAAATACAAATCTAGAAATCATCCGAAGAGCCCTCAGATCATTGGAAGAAATAGAGCAAACCAAATTTTCCAAGTCAGCTCTGAAGAGTCAACTAGCAAGGAATAGAGTGTTAGGAGGTGAACATGAGAGTGATACTGGTTCTACTTCAGCATCAGTATCTACAACCAACCTTGTAGTTGCCTCATCATATTTTGTTCCTAGAACCACACCTGGTTCACAACCATCTATCTCTTCAATTATTAAAAAAAAGGAGAAAGAAGAAGCTGACAAGTTGTTGGGCAAGTTTCTTCTTTGGAGTGATATTCCTTTCAGCGTTGCAAGAAACAATCCATTTTTTCAACCCGCGGTTGATGCTATTGCAGTTGTTGCCCCAGGGTACAAAGTCCCTTCTTATGATGACTTTAGAGGGCGCATTCTTCAAAATGAAAAGGTTGACTGCACCAAAAGATTGGAGGATTTTAGGGCATCATGGGCACACACAGAATGCACAGTGATGTCAGATGTTTGGACCGATCAAAAGGGTAGAAGCCTTGTAAACTTCTTGGTTACTTGTCCCAAGGGAACAATGTTTATGAAATCTGTTGATGCATCTACACATATCAAAGATGAACAGTTATTATGTGATTTACTGGATGTGTTCATTCTGTAGGTGAGTCCAAAACATATTGTCCAAGTCATAACGGACAATGCTGCAAATTATGTTGTTGTTGGCAAGATGCTTATGGAGAGGCATCCTACCTTACTTTAAACACTTTATGTTGCACACTGCATTGATTTGAATTTGGAGGACATAGGAAAAATTCCTTTTGTCAAGGATATTGTTGACTCATCAAAAAGAATTACAAAATTTATATATAATCATGGATTTGTGCTTCATTTGATGAGAACATTCACCAACAACAAGGAGTTGGTGCGCTCTACCATTACATGGTTTGCCACCAGTTTCATATCTCTTCAATCCCACTTGAATTTTATGTGGGATGTGAAGAAAATGTTTCTTTTAGATGAGTGACGTGCTTTGGCATTTAGCCGCAAACTAGAGGGAGAGGCCATATGCAAATTAGTTTCATACCAGAAAAGCTTTTGAGCGGAAATGCAGAAGGTGTGCAACATTACTGAACCGTTGGTAAAGGTTCTTCGATTAGTTGATGGAGATAAGCCCGCAATGGGCTACTTGTATGAGCCCATGGTTAGGGCCAAAGAATTCATTCGGACCTACTAGGATGATAAGGGGGATGAGGGGTTTCAGAAACAACTCCTCCTATGGGAAGTGATTGATGAACAATAGAACAATACACTTCATCGTCCCATTCACGCTGCAGGGATCTACCTGAACCCCGCATTTGCTTACTCCTGTGGTTTCTTATTTGATGTTGAGGTCATGGATGGATTCTTCACTTGTGTTCAGAGTATGGTGCCATCTCCAGAAGAACGTGCAAAAATCTCCAAAGAAATGGAGATATACAAGATGGCAGGTGGCACATTTAGCTTTGACATGGCTGTGGTTGATAGGAAGACTAAAATCACAGGTATGTTTTAGTTTGTTTCAAATTTCATTGTCTCTTCAAGTTCATAACTTCATACTTTGCTTCAACTTTCAAATCTCATTTTTTTCTTATGTTTATCTTATTTGTTGTAGATGCATGGTGGAGAAGCTATGGTGGCAGAGTACCCAATCTGCAAAGGCTTGCCATTTGAGCGTTCAACCAAACAATTAGCTCCTCAGGATGAGAGCGGAACTGGAGTGTATTTGAAAAAATACACACCAAGAAGCGCAACAGGTTAGAACTTAAAATATTCCAAATTTCCAATTAATTTTTTGAATTCATTAAATAATATTTTTTTATAATGATTATTTTTTTATTTATAATTTATTAATTTATGACCCTTGTACAGGTTGGAGTCCCAGCAAATTAATGACATGGTCTACGTCTACTAGAATCTTCAATTGTGGGTGAGGCAACTTGAAAGGACACCTGATGTGGAGGCCATCTCATTGAATGGGATTGACACCACTGTTGCATGGAGGGTTGATGCCGAGAGGCCTCTCACAGAGTCAGCCACTGATTGGTTAGAACAGGAGGTAGTGGAGGGGGAAGAGGAGGAGGAGCAGAAGCAGGAACAAGAACAACAAGAGTAGGAGGTGACACCACCTACCCAGGCTAACCCTGTCACCAGTAGAGCACGTGGTCTACCTCTTGTAGCTCCTAGTTCTTCAACTTTTAGATCACAGCAAAGTCCACTACCAACTCCACCACCATCTACATCTAGAGGGAAAGCTATTGCATTTTCTTGCAAGAGGGGCGAAAGAAATCCGTAGTATTAGTTATTTGGTTCATTTAATTGTATATGACATTATGACTCATGATATGAGATACATTATTATATTTTTTGTTGATATTTTGAGGCTGAGTTGGGACTCAAGACTTACTATTCAGGACATGATTCACTGTTATGTGTGATGTAGCACTAGAAATGATATTACACATCTTATATATTAGTTCTTTTATCATATTTATGTGTCAATGCATTTATTATATGTTGTAGATGCTTTAGATATTAAAAAAATTGGAAAAAAAAAATGAATATTTTTGTATTTGCCGATTTTTTCCTGATTTTTACAGACTTTTTCCCGATTTTTCCGATTTTTTCCCCTCGCCAATTTAATCCCGATCGCAGTGTTTGCAACATTGGTTCCTACTAACCCCAAGGAGGCAGGTTCTTTGCCTCTTCTGAATGATGCCAACAAAATAGCAAATATATTTGTTTACAGAATAGACAAACGTTACAGCAGCATATAGTCTTTAAGAGCCATTTTATGTCATATATTTAAATTTGATTTAATGTTTACATGGGGAAATCAATGTTTAGCTCAAACAATAGAACTATTGGCTGCACATCATTTAATAGGAATCATTTTGCAGACATGCTTTTAATAGTTAAATATTGGATTTAGGAACAAAATACAGACCATTAGAAAGAGAGCCATATTCTCTGTGACAAATGAGGCATGCTGCCCAAGGAACCAAATGCAATTGGACAGACCTAATCTATTATATTTTAAAAATCATCACAAATTTATGCATCCGATATTCCTTAGGGAATCAAAAAGCAGTAAAATGGATAACATAAGAAAACTCATGACAAATTCACATTTACATTCCACCGCAAGTCCATGCCAAAATACAAACACTAATCACAAATGAAATTATCAATTGTCCCCAGCTACCGATCTATTCATTCTTGCACATTAAGACTGTACAACCAAACTATAAATGTATGTTACTAACTTACTGCATACTTATTGAAAGGTATGTTTTACACAAGTACCCTAGAGCATTGGCAGGTCATCTATTACATTTGAACTCTTGCCAAACACTCCATGAAATGAATAGCCTTTATGACTTGGACTACTACTGTGGGCTAACTCTGTTAGACCTTCCCATCATCTCACTTTATCTGGGGCAAACTAATATGAGATAGACAATAGCTGCCAGTACATTCCTACAACACCACTAAGATGCTGCTGGCCCAACACACTGGTTGTTAAATAAGATAAGACAAATGTTTCATTAGTGTCCAACAAATGACCAAGAAACAGGTCAATGGGACTAGAGAGTACAACTAGTCCTTGTTAGATAACTATAAATGTGTGTTACTGCATACTTAAGAAAAGGCACATTATAGAAATGAATTCACGTAAAATGATTGAAGGCACCTGGAGAGAGAGCGTATTGCAAGGAGGGTACACTCTCCTAATTCGTTGAGGTATGTTCCATAGCTTTTCAATATGAGATTGTGTCCATGAAGAGTTGACCATTGCCAAGTTTGAATAGAAACCTACCCATCCATATGTCCAGGTCATAAACTTGTAGTAAACTGCCTTACCTCTTGATAACCAAAAGCTGCAAGGAGGAGATTTGAATGGTTAATATAGAAAAACAGCATATTTTGTCCAGAAATATACAATCCCTATTGATGTTGAACGAAAAATCAGATAAAAAATTCCAAAATGACAACTTACTTTTCACTTGCTATGTGTGGAACCGATGTAATTATTGTCAATTAGTAAGTATAAAAACACAGTTGCAAGTGACATAAACATCATCGGCAAAGCACAAGAGTAAATCGAGAATATATCTCCATATATTATCATATTTAGCTTTAAGAATATTGTATGTAAGTAAAAATATAATGCCAATATGTAATTGTATCTCAATTTCAACATGGTATCCAAGGTTGTAATGTGTTATATCTCAAGAAAAAATCTCCTACCATACTAAATATATTCGACAAAACAATTCAAAAAAAAGGCCATGCAATGTCATTAAAAAACCTTAAAACAAACGTATATGTTAATATTTGTGGATTCTAACCACCAAATATCTAAGTTACCAGGAAACAGAAATGGATACGGATCCACCAGAGTTTTGAAAAGTCAGGATCTGGATAGAGTGGGGAAATGCCATGTATACAGAATACACCAATCATTTTTTTGTAATTTTAAAAAACATATTCAAAGTTAAAAATCAAAACCATTCATGAATGACAACATTAGAACTAAAATCACTAGTTAATTCATAAATCTGAAGATTGAAATCATGAAGCACCATGCTTTATACAAAAAGGATAACTGTTAATACAAAATTGAGTGTCCCGTCAATGATCACTCTATTGATATGATGATGTACAGTAGGTCTAATTACATGTCAAAAAATGGCTCTATATGCTCATCAATTGAATTTTTGAACTCTACATCTTAATCAACCTGTCATCTTCCTTGACATGTGGCTTAAAATCTAAAAATTCCCATCTAGTTACAGTGGTGAATGAATATTGTACATTGTTTGAGAACATGCTATAGTCTATGTATCATATTGTTCTAAGAGGAATCTTCACCTAGAGTTGGATGGGATTAATCTAATTAACTAATTAATTACACAGCCATTCTCCGTACACTATATATTATTATCTAGGTATTGTCTTAAAGCTTTCTTGTTAGCATTATCAAAAATTGAAGATTAACATTTTGATGTGTCAAACCTTTCCTAGTAGCATTATCATGTGCTTTACAACCTATAGGTATTTAATAACTTATACAACTATACAACATACAAATTATTAACAAGTGATCCAACTAAGAATCTAAATAGAATATTTAAAAAAAACCAAAATCTCTAAAGTTATTTGCTTGGGATTCTGCGTGTGAGAGATAGTTGACACAGGATCCGTTTCAATAGCATGGGATCCGTTTCCAGGCTTGAAGGATCTGTTTACATGGCAGATCCTATGTGGATCTGGGTGGATACGTATCCGAAACACGGATCCAGCATCAAGATCCCGTGGATCCGGTAACATAGCCGGATATATCTTTATGCATTGCTTTTTCTTGAACAACTGAGAGGATCATGGATATTTTTGGATGATTCCACATTCATATAAAAGTTAGCTAACACATAACACTTAGAATTTTACAAAATTTACATCACCTTAACTAGTAGATTGGGATCTTGACCCCTGTAAGCTAACAAGGTGTAACCATATGTAAAGCCACTACGCATTGTTGAGATTCCGCTGTTAGTTTTACCTACTGTTGTTTCTCTGAAGATGTTCTCCCATCAACAGTGATGAGCATATCCTATAGTGCATCCAGCAGCTTCAAATTATATGAAAAGTCATAGTAGCTCGACTGAAAGCGCAGAAGTAGAAGAAGCATCTATGAGGTGCAGCAGTGCCAATAGTTTCAATATTCTGCTTCAATCAAAGAAAAGACATGTTGCTTCTCACAGGTCCATGTAACTGCTCTATTACCAAGCCTGAAAACATACCCTGAAGTGGATTTCCTGTCATCCACTAATCCTGCCCAATCTAAAACTGAATAACCACATAACCAAAGTTCTTTGTGTCTGCCACATAAAATGCTAATATCCAATGTTCCTTTCACATATACTACCCCTCTTTTTGTTACTATCCAATGTTCTACCTTTGATGTGGTCATGAATCTAGAGATGCAATTGACTACATAACTCAAAGTCAGGTCTAGTGGCCATAAGATAGATCAAAGCTCCCCCCCACCCCCAGTTGCACATAGACTAATTCATTAACTGCCTTAGAATCAGTCTTGGCTAAAGTTCCAGCTCTTTCTATACATGTAGATGATATTTTCCAATCTACCACCCTCAACCTACCTAACAAACTTTTGGCATACTTTGCCTGTAACAAAGATATGTTTAACTGTTTGCCAAATTTCTACAACTAAGCAGTAATGTAGAAGGCCTAAGTCAATCATTTCAAAAGTTGCACATAAATTAGATCTTGACAATGATATTTCCCCTACCTCACTACCTGTGATAATGATGTCATCTACATATATAACCAACATAATGACATCATCTCCAATGCTTTTGACATAAAGGTTGGGATCTGAAGGACTCTGCTAGGAACCTTATTCACCCAAATATTTGTCAGTTTTAATGCACCATGCTCTGGCTGCCTACTACAGGCCATAAACAGACTTCTTCAATGAGCAGACCAAATGCTCTTTCCCTAGAACCTGAAAACCCTGTGGCTGGTACATGTATACTTACTCCTAATCTCCATTGAGGAAGGCGCTCTTCACACAAATCTGGTATATTTTGCAACCAAATTGTGCTGCATTGGCTAGAATTAAACAAATTGTGCTCATCTTTGTTATGGAAGCAAAGGTTTCTTCATAATCAATTCCTTCTTTTCGTGCAAAGAGCTTTGCAACCAACCTTCCCTTATGCTTGTGAAGTGTCCCACGGGCTTTGCGCTTGACTTTATACACCCATTTGCAGCCAATGGAGAGCCCATATCTAATTTTTCATTAGATTCTCTTGTTCAGCTTGCATGGCCTTTTCCCATCATGGTCTTCCTTTGGCCTTTTCATATTCCTAAGGCTCATATACGTCCTGAATGTTAGCCATCTGATTTCTTACCTCTTCTTGGCCTTCCTTCTACCCTCATCACATCTAACCAAACATCTCCCATGGTGATGTGCCACCATTTTGGTCACTTCTTAGGATCGTCTTCTTCCAAATCAGCCCTATCATTTTCCATATTTTGGATACCCACAATGGCTTCTTGACTGGGAATTTCCAAAGACTCGTTGGATAAACTCTTCATGTCTTTTGAGATCTTCCATGTACATGTATATGCAAGTATGAATACCTCCTTAGTTAAGAGAAGCGTTGAAGAATGTAACTAGGTTTGGTCTTCATAAATTGTATTTGAGTCACAATGAAATGTATTTATCAAAAGAATGAAAAAGAAATTATTATTATTATTATTATGACTCATTAAAGCATGGGTTTCATGCTTGGGTCATCATGTTTTAGCCTTAGGTCAAAGTCCCCACTGAGGACTTATAGGATTTATTCTAAGTCATTAGAGTCATTGTCCATTTAAGGAGACCCTTGGGCTTTTGAATCATGTAAAAAGATATATTATTGAGTCAAATAAGGTATTTGTCACCTCCACACCAAGTCGGCCTCAAAATGGGTAATTTGACCTCACCAGAAGCCTATATATACAGGCAGTTCGAATTCATTTGGAGAAATCTCACTCACAAGTTCAATATCCAAGAGAAGGAAGCAAAAAAAGTCTAAAATTCCAAGAGGAGAAGAAAAAGTGCTGGAAGGATCAAGATCGAAGTTTTTAGGTCATCTCTCTCTCACACGTGTGGACTTTCTAGTCTTCTACTGGAGGGTCGAAGTGCAGCTGCTGGATTGAAGATTTGTTGGGGTAACTGCTGGGTCAAAATTCTACTGGGTCGAAATTGCTGCTGCTAGGTCGAAAATTGTTGCTGCCAAGTCGAAGTTGTTGCTGCTAGGTCGAAGTTGTTGTTAAAAGGGTTATCATCTACAGAAGGAAGAGAGGGCCGACTTGGCGTGGAGGAAGTCTATGTCTAGGTCAAGAGTCTTGGATTATCTAGTGAATTATTAAGGAAAAGTTGTTGACTAGGTTTTCCCCTAAATAAGTGTTTTGCCCTGGTTGTCCGCCTACATCTGGTGTTTGTGATCTTTGTGCTATTGTTTTGGTAATTGCTTGATGAACTAAAGTTAAAAGAGGAACATAAAAAAATCACAAGTAATTGTAAATATAAAGAAAATATTTCTGCCTTACTGATTTTCTAACAAAGGAGAGCGAGCCTCTAAGCATTAGGAAAAAGGATTGCCTTTCACTATTATAAGAAGTCAAACTTCAGTAACCACTTCAGATCTGAGAGACTGGGCTTTCCGTAGCACTTAGGGAAGGATCCACAAAGTTATAGGCTTATTACACAACTTAAATCTGAAGTATAATCACCATAGAAGTGGACCGAGATCCCTTCTCCATTTCTGAGCAAATCTAGACCGAATTTAGAGCATTCTGGAAAGATAGATCTCAAGCGTCAGCTCTAAGATAAGTCTCACAGACCTGGGCCTTGTGGCATATCTCACTAATCAAAATTTACACCTGTGCATCTTGGAATCACAATTGTGAAGAAGGAATCTGAGATTCTGAAGCATACCTGTGGGAAGTCAAGTTTGAATTTTTTTAAGGATATTGTCAAATCACAAAGTTGATATCTCCTTCAAAGATTGACCTGTATCTATATCTCAAATATTCGCAGAAGGAAGTCCTAGATCGAGTTAGGTAGAAACTCTCTAGGCCCATCATAAAAGTATTTTCATCATTTGAGGTTTGTTGACCTGTGGAAGAAGGATCAATCTATGATCCACATCTTGTACATTCTACAATGACAAGGCTAGCTCAGATATATATATATATATATACACACACACACACACACAATGAGAACTTGATCAGTTGGTAAAGCCAACTCATTGCAAAGGAATCTTTGATCACTTTCTTAATAGCATTTGTGAGTATGGGTATAGCAATCTGAAAGGAAAGCTTCAGGCAGAAAGTGAAGTCACATCCTTGTGACAATAGCATCATAAGTATAAGATAACTTTGAGAAATTGTTGGCAAGCACTGCAAGACTTTTTTAATGTTGCTACACTATACCTATCAATGATTAGCAGAGGGCTATAAAGTCTGAAGAAATAGCAGTTGAAAGGTCATTGTAACAGAAATCAGTGACTCTACCAACTTTTGTCACACCTCAATGAGAGGACTCTAAGGAAGAACAGTCTGAGAAATAGAGTATGTTGGAGCAGGAAAAGATAAATATCTCAAATTGATGATGACCTTGAAGAAAGTTGAAACCATGGCATCTGAAAGTGCAAGCCTCAACAGGTATGTAACCATGAGGTATTTATGTTACATTTTTTTAGGATCCAACATGTAGTAGGGTGGATTGATTGTATAGAGTTTGTTATTGAAATCATTGACTCTAATAACAATCTAGTCCTATAGAAACCATAACCTTGTTCCCTCATGGAAACCCTAACCCTTAAGGTTTGTATGCAATCTAGGGCTCATGTCAAGAAGGCTGATAAGTTTTCTGTAAACCCTTGATCTAGGGTTGGCAGTTAATAACCCTAGGAGTGTAACCTCTAAGTCTCGTGGTAACCTTAGATTGTCAGATAGATATGATGCTCTTGTTATTATATATTTTGCTTGGGGATACTTGTTAGTGAATATTGCAGGTACAGGAAGTAAAGGAAGATGGATGGGTTGATCCTTTGTTTTGAGAAGCATGATGGAAGGAGGGAACTGTACGAACCCTTGGATCCTCAGGTACTATGATAGGTTCATGATATAACCATGGAACTATGGATGCCTAGTACATAGCAAGGAGAAGTAGGAGGTGAAAAGCCCTCTACTACGGTTAAAAGATTGCAGTCAAGCATGGTAATTATGACAGGATGCATCATATTGAAAAGATGGCATCATAATAGAAGCATACCGTTGAAGCAAGAGCTCATGACATCATTAGAGAAGGTCGAAAGAATAGTTGGAGTAGAAGTCTACATGGATGTAGTTGTCATCATATAAAAGAAGTAGCTCTTGGTAACCTCATTAAAAGCATTAAAAAAAAGTCATCTAGCATGACAGAAGGAATTCATCATACATCATCATCATTAAAGGAGCATTTGTCGAATGAGGATAATCTAGATCCTTTGTTGGAATCTTCATTAAAAGGTTCACCTCTACTTGGAAGAAGCAAGTGTCTCGATGATCATTACACCTTGTGTGGGATCCATTGTTTAGAAGGATGATGGTATGATGACAAAGGAATACAGCATGTTGAGATGGTTGAAGTACTTTCAATCAAGGAAGTTGCCGAAGGAAGTCTAGATGACCAAAAGAAGAAAAGAGATATGTTTACATCATGTCATCATATAGTTGCAGATAGCATGGGTAAATGCTCTACCTTGAGAGCAGGATAAAGGATCTCTTCCTTTGGAAAGACGCATGAAGACATGGTTCACATATTGACAAAGATGAAATCAACATATGTCCTCACATGGAATATGAGGTGGTTGACAAAGATGAAAGAACTATGGATAGAAGTTCCTGGGGAGCAATATGTGAAGAAAGAAAGAAGAGATCATGAAAGTTGCAACTATGGTCACATAGTAGAGGAAATCAACATCCGATGACTAGAAGAATTAGTTGTGACATCTCCTTAGAGAAGGCATGAAGACCCTGATAAGGTCTGTAAAGAAAGGAGACCCTTGACATTGAAAGTCTTGGAGATGTGCTTATGAATGTGCAGGATGTTGATATGGAAAGCAAGATGTCATGATGAAAGGCCATTGCAAAAGGTAACATTGATTTGATGTTCATTTTTTTTAACAACATCTGGATGGATTGATACAGGGCTATAGAAAGAGAGTTGTAGATGTTATCTACAACTAGCACTCATGTGATTAGATGGAAGATCGTGAAGGAAACATGACTTGGAAGAGGTAGCAGTATGAAGAAAAGCCAGATGCGGACTAGAAGATCACTTTTCGATGAAAAGAAGGATGATATGATTGATGTAACTCGTGAAGGAAAGTGATAGATGGTCGATGCCCTACGACTGATAAAGGCTCCATTATGAACAGGATGAACTTCATGACATCAATAGAAGGAGTCCCATTAGCAGTTTGATGCGAACAAAGTTCCTTCTACAAGTTAATTACTCCAGAAGACTTGGAATATAAAGATATCCATGAGGATACAAATATTATATATCAAATTGTGTGAATAAGAATGAGAATAGACAAATCAACCACGCTACGTATCGGGACTATTCAGAACCAAAACGACAAATTGATGTTCCAAAGAATAATGACGTAAAATCAATTCCGTCTTATGCTGACAAGTCGTTACAAAATTCCAATGGTCAAAATACTATACAGAAGATTAATCTCGGATGGTCTAATCCCTTCTCAGTGCAACAATTTTATTTGTCACTTACAAGATCCTATCAGCTTGTATCAACGAAGATGATTGTTCCAAGAAAGGAAGTCGTTCGAAGCCGAAAAAGAGATCAGGCTTTTTTCATCGACAAGCTTTGAGGATAAATCTTTTTGAGGAAGGAGGCAATGTTACGAATAAAATATATAAATAATATAAATATAATGTAAATGATAATAATCATAAATAATAATTAGTTAAGCTAGTAATTACGCTGAAGAGGCATGTCTAATAGGACATGACTCTTCATGAAGAGACACTTGCCTGATATATAAGCAAGCCTCTCGTGCTCATTGTAAATCATTGATTATCATTCTTATTCATATTTAATATATAATATTCGTATCCTCATGGATATCTTTATATTCCAAGTCTTCTGGAGTAATTAACTTGTAGAAGGAACTTTGTTCGCTTCATTTGGTATCAGAGGAGTCGATCCTCTGGCTGCTTCATCGCTGCACAAAGCCAAGCTCTCCAGTCCAGGCCCTTGGCCATCAATCGTCATCAACTTTGTTGTTGTCATAATACAAGCGTTTCGCTGCAATCTGGGAGTTTCTCCGTCATTCGTCAGAGGATATTAGTAATAAAAAAAAAGTCAAAAACAAAAAAATAAATTGTAATAAAACAAAAAAAGGGTTGTTCAGAAACAATAAAAAAAAAAATAATAATTGTGTTGTCGTCCGATAACAGCCACCAGGGCCACCACAATTTTGCAATACCCGACCGCCATCGAAAACCTCCGCTGCAGAGTTGCAGGGCCGCTGTCATAGTCACCGATCAGTTTTGTTGCACGAAAACTAGACCATTGTTGTTCCGCCTGACGCGGTTCTACCAACAGAACATCGTTGCCACAACGGTTTTCTCCTCCTACCTCTCCTTACCACCATCACTGTGCAAAACTCCTATGATTGTCAGCGATCGTCCGGAGCCGCAACTGACCACCTCCCCTGCCCGCCGGCTTACCATGTTCTCCTCTTCCTTCCACACTGCTCTCCCCGCATCAACCACCGTCCAATCCAAACCACTCTTTCACTGTCCGCGCATTTGGTCAAATTCACCCACCGCTGCACGACGTTACATTCACTCAAAACTATTGTCCGTCGCGCCTACGCTGCTCCCTTCCACCCACTGCTCTCCCTTCTCCCCACACTGCTACCACTACTCCTCTGTCCTATGAAATCTAATTCCAATAGTGCATCTTAACCCCGTGGCCTTCTTACAATTATCCATCACGTCCTTCCATTAATCGTACGATTTCATAAATTAATGTATGTGATTTAAAATATATATAATTATATTATATAGTTATATATATAAATATAAATATATTATATAAATTTTATATAATATATAATTTATATAATAAATATTAATTATAATGTATATAATTTATAATTATATATTAAAAAAATTTATTATTATATAAAAAAATTAAGGTAAAAAAAAAAAATATATAATATATATATATTATATATATATATATAAAGGTGAATTCTGAGATTCAAAGAAGTAACAAAGTTTTGAGTTTTATAAAAGGAATTACTTTTAAAAAAAGAAAAAAAATCCCAAATTCATCTTAACAAAGTAAAAATGGAGTCAACCATTGACGATAAAGAAATTGAGTGTAATTCAGAAATGAAAGAGGAAAGATTTTCTAAAACCTTTAGTAAATGTGTTGATACACTATTTAAAATCAAAGGATCAACTCACAGGAAGAGATATCATAATCTCTATCAGTCCTGCTGAAAAAAGTAATTATGTTAGTCCTAAATGTGCTAAACAATTGGTGATTCCTGAATCAAATATAGTTGAAACGAATATTTTTGGCGAATATGACAAACAATATGACATAAGCAATCTACACCTAAGTATTGGAGATTACACTTTTACCTCGCAATTCACCGTGAAAACCTTATTTCTTGACGATAGTGACATTGTTTTGGGATCACCCTGGATGGAAACTCTAGGATCTGTTATCTTAAATACGAAAAAAAAGTTTTTAACATTTTCTTACAAGAAGAAGAAAATAACACTCCAAGATGTTACACTGAAACCAAATTCAGTAACACCAGAAGATATATCAGATATTTCAAAAGTAATTTCTCAAGGTGGTAAAAAAGTATTACAAAAGATGCAAAATGAAATTGACAAAATCATTGTTGACAAAAATGAAGAAGTTTCTCGACTTAAAAACCATAGTGAAAAATTACTGATGCAAATTAAGAAACTTAAGGAGGATAAGAAGTCATTAGAAAACCAAGTACATCAACTTATCAAGAAGGAAGCATCAAATGTAGGAATTCAAGTTGATGACAAAACAACAAATACCGATCCAGTGACTGTCACAACTCAGGAAGAAGACAAGCAAGTTGAAGAAAAGACGCGCTTGGATGTTGCAGTTCAGATGATAAACACCCCAAGTGAAGGTTTGGTAACGAACTCAACAACATCATCCCCTGAAGTAAATCAAAAAATTGCCACATGCCCAATAAGGGAATAACAAACCAAAAAGGTTCCCTATCGGCATCCGAATCATGAGAATAGGCAAATCAACCACGCTACGTATTGGGACTATTCAGAACCAAAACGACAAATTGATGTTCCAAAGAATAATGACGTAAAATCAATTCCGTCTTATGCTGAAAAGTCGTTACAAAATTCCAGTGGTCAGAATACTATACAGAAGATTAATCTCAGATGGTCTGATCCCTTCTCATTGCGACAATTTTGTTTGTCACTTAGAAGATCATATCAGCTTGTATCAACGAAGATGATTGTTCTAAGAAAGGAAGTCGTTCGAAGCCGAAAAAGAGATCAAGCCTTTTTCATCGACAAGCTTTGAAGACAAAGCTTTTTGAGGAAGGAGGCAATGTTACGAATAAAATATATAAATAATATAAATATAATGTAAATGACAATAATCATAAATAATAATTAGTTAAGCTAGTAATTACGTTGAAGAGGCATGTCTAATAGGACATGACTCTTCATGAAGAAACACTTGCCTGATATATAAGCAAGCCTCTCGTTCTCATTGTAAATCATTCATTATCATTCTTATTCATATTTAATATATAATATTTGTATCCTCATGTATATCTTTGTATTCCAAGTCTTCTAGAGTAATTAACTTGTAGAAGGAACTTTGTTCGCTTCACAGTTAATGGTCCCATGATCTCCACCTAGAGCAGAAAGATGATGGAAGCAAGTCCCTGGTTGAGAGGGAGCTTGGACAAGTCCCTGGACAAGAGGGAGCTTGGGTACATTCCTTTATAGGAACGGGTATATCCTCCCTAGTTGAGAGGGAGAGATAGACACATCATTCCTTTCTTCATTTTTGGAAGACCGAATGGAAGATTGGGTAAGCATTGGGCATCTGATACTCTTTGAGGATGAGGTAGGGCATCCAAGTCTCAAGATAAGAGTAGTCGAAAAGGACCAATATTCTTTGAGGACTGAGTATCCAAGATAAGAGTAGTCCTGGAAGGACATACTCTGTGAACACCCGGGTGGGGTATGTACCTTGAGAGACAATGATGATGGTGTCTATAAGTCATTGATCTCACCAGCATTGTGCTATGATCTTGTGAAGAGATAGAGTTGTTAGTCAAGGCCTTGCTATGTGATAATGTTGGATGATATGATGTTAAACAGATGGGTTACCAATCCGACTCTTCATATGAGAACTTTTCAATGGACGTATTGTGCTTTTACCTGTTGTCAATTATGAATACCTCCCTAGTTAAGAGTGAGTGTTCAAATATAGCTAGTGTTAGTCTTCTTTGAGCTTTGCCACCAAGGCCACACCTAGTGGGGTTGAGGATTTTTCCCACATTAACTTAGGTGTGTAAGTAAGGCGACAACAAGGTCTAAGTTGAATAAAATAGACTTTGTCGTAACCTAACCCTAAATTACAATAGAAAACATTAAAAAGAAAAAAAATAGGGTTTTATTTTTATCCTTTTATAGGATTAACACAAGAGAATGGACTAGCACCTTTCTCAATCATCTGTTAATGGAATCCAGGGCTAAATATCTATGGAAAAAAATTGATGGAAACAATTTCAAAGAGAGAGAAAGTTACATGTAGGTTTCTTAACCCCATAAACCCTAGTGTCCTCCTATCTTCTTAGGAGATAAAATGGGAGGAAGCTACACTTAAGTTCCTTAAGAGAAACTTGATGACAATCTTTTGAAGGAAATGTTAAATCCATTAAAGATTCAATAACGCTCTGGTGAAAGTTCATTAAAAGCATAATTCTACAATAAGCACAAGATGGAAGAAGATACTTACAATAAATTAGCACAAAATCATCATAGAATCACCATTCATCATCTAAGAGAGATAAACATCAAATCAAAATATCCTCCCCAAGACAAATTTGCTCATTAATGCTCTCCATAGCGACCAAAAAAGATGAGACAAGCTAGTGTGCACTAAGCTCCAAGTTTGTGTGACAATGATCTAGACAATGATATCATGGCATATAAAACAGTGTTGCACAATCCTCCCTCCCCACCTCCCCAAGGATCCAAGGCCGGAACTGCGTCTTGTATGGATCCTTGGGTGATCCTTCGGCAAAACCACGAATCCAAAAATCGAATCTACAAATCCACCATTTTGAGGCAATTCCTAGAAATTTGGAACCGCGCAAGCCTGATCTGCAGATCCGGAAAAGCATTTGTCGCGTATCTGTGGAGGTTCGAGCACGGATCTATGCAGATCGCGAGTGGATCCGAAGGGAGACGACCAGTTCTGCAAGTTTCTAAATTTTTTTAAAAATTTTTCTTTGACTTAAGTTGTGTTGGGGCTTCCGAGACACTCCCAAGGAGATCCCTTGATGCTCCTTAGATGCTTCCTAGATGCTCTCTCATGGTAATGTTAAATTCTTAAAATAAAAGTGACATTCTCCTTTATCTTTCATCTTCATCCTTTTACTTAAATTTTTTAAATTACCATGAAATGACTCAGGATGTTTGAGAGTGGTTTCAGCCTCCTCGAACTTCATATGGAGAAAATAGAATTTCATATCCTATTCAAAATTCAGCAGACTTAACAGTTTCCAGGAATTCAAGATCAATGGGATTGTGGCATTTCATTAGATTATATCATGTATGAAAGTATGTGATTAGCATTTAATCAAGAGTATCGAGCCCTACATGTACCCTAGTGTTGGTGGTCTTAATTGTTGAACTCCTTTGTCATGGGCTTAGCAAAAAATTATCTTTCAATCAAATCAAAATCATTGATCAAGCATGTTAAGCTTTTTCTGCCATATTTGAAGGTTTGGATTAGGGTTTGATCAAAATTGAGCAATGTTGACTAATATCCCTAGACATTCGAGGTAGAGGCAAAGGCTAGACAAGAGGAGAAGAATCGAGATTCTAGATGGTTGATGGTCGAATAATTAATCATTGATGTACAATGGATGCCATATCTATCTTGGTTTATGTACAAATATGCATGTTTTCATATCTTCTACAACTAATTTGGTATTTTGGATGTTTTTTTAATATAAATGTAAAAAAAATAATATATATATATATATATATAAGAGTTTAAGACGCTTTCGAGATGCTTCGCTTCTTAGATTTTTGGAAAATGACGCTTTTCATGCTTCACTTCCGAAAAATATCCCCGCTTCGTGCAACATTGCTATAAAATCACAAAAAGGGGATGTCACCTTCTTTACCTCATGCAACTACTTAGTTTATATGGTATATGACATTGTACTCATGAACTATAAGAGGAGGGTGCCATACAACTCATAATGATGTCATCAAAACCTATCATTAATTGAAGGCCCCTTGTTGACTTGAATAAGTCAAATACTTTGTCCATGAAGTGAATTAACCAGTGGATGTGCTCCCTTATGGTCACTAGATAAATGTTTTGCTTAATAAGGGAGAGCATACATAAGGATATATATAAATCCATGGCCAAAACGAGTTTATTGGAGGAACCGTTTTTCATAACCAATGCTTGCATATAGGTCAACTTCTTTATGTCTTGGTCAATGTATTAGATGGGGCCACATTCAATAAATGTCTTGCCTATGAACCTATAAGATGACATCAGTACAAATACTCATATTTTAATGGGTACATCCTCTTGTTCAATGCCTTGCTTCACATAGGTAATAACATGCATAAAGGGATGTATTACGGAATCATTTTGGAAATTCAAGGATGTCGCATAGCATATTTGGAATGACATCATAACAATGAGCCACTCTTTCTAGTGCAGCCATTTCCTCTTGCACGAATTAATGGATCTATCCCCTTGAGTTTTGATTTGTGGACATTTTGGACATTAAACACATTGATGAGGTTGTTACCTTCTTGGCTGCTATTTTAGAAGGTTCTACCTAATTAACTCCTAATTTTATTCTTGTTGAAGTTGTCTCAAGGAGTTAGCTAGAGGTGAGAACATTAAAATATTGTTCTCCTTGTGGAGGATGACAACGGAGTTAGTTAAAAATGAGAACATTACAATATTGTTTTCTTTGTGGAGGATGATAATTTTATTATTTTTTCTAACATAGAAAAGTGAATCTCAGCAACTCACTTCTGCTTCGAGTAAAAAGCTTGTTCAGGAGGTTGGAAATGAAATATTTTATTATTATTCCTTGGATAATTGATGGAAAATGATTAATTGTTTATTGCACAAGGAGTTGAGGTCAAACCTATATAAAGGTTTGCTCTCTCCATTTGTAAGTGTGGGTTGAAAGTGCTAAAAGTTCTTGGAAATTACCCTTCTTATTGTTCAAACCTGTGGAATGGTTATCCATATTTGATGACTGTGTGGCGGATGTTCTTGGAGCCTACTAGTGACAAACACTGCAGATTTGTGGATTGACAAAGTCGACTCAAGGAGCCATAGAGGAGCAGTCTTGCTACATTAAAACAGTCCCTTAACTTCTTTGTTCCCTTTTTTATGAAGATATGAACTGTATGTGTTAGATGTTTTGGGAGTTATTGCATTAGTTTGAAATTTGAATCAATAGGGAAAGCCACCCTTCAGTTGTCTTGAAAGAGTATAACCCATAAAGACCCTTTCCTTCTTAAAATCTGTGAAGTTTGCTTAGCAAGTTTAGGGCTGTTGTGGCATGCTCCTAAATTTTCAATAGAATAGCCTTCTAAATAAGCCAACTTGACTCCATAGCCCAAAAATAAAGACAAGGCGATGATCTTCTCATTCAAACAACATAGAAAATTATAAAATTTCCATATTTTAGTTTTATTTTATGTTTCTAAGCTCCTTTGCTCCCTCTTTTGTCTAAAGTTGACTCAAGGAGCCATAGAGGAGCAGTCTTGCTACATTAAAAGAGTCCCTTAACTTCTTTGTTTCCTTTTTTATGAAGATATGAACTGTATGTGTTAGATGTTTTGGGAGTTATTGCATTAGTTTGAAATTTGAATCAATAGGGAAAGCCACCCTTCAGTTGTCTTGAAAGAGTATCACCCATAAAGACCCTTTCCTTCTTTAAATCTGTGAAGTTTGCTTACCAAGTTTAGGGCTGTTGTGGCATGCTCCTAAATTTTCAATAGAATAGCCCTCTAAATAAGCCAACTTGACTCCATAGCCCAAAAAGCAATGATCTTCTCATTCAACCAACATTATAAAATATAAAATTTCCATATTTTAGTTTTGTTTTATGTTTCTAAGCTCCTTTGCTCCCTCTTTTGTCTAGAATGTCTTAAGCTTGGATTACCTTAGGGATTCCCCCCTAAATCAGTGCATATCTAGCCTAAAAATGTGAGATTTTCAATTATTGCAGCAACTGGAAATTATTCTTCTAACTGTATATTAATTAGCAGCTTATTTTCTATGGCAAACAACGAATAATTCAACTGCACTTTTCACCAAAATAAATATTGCGGGAGATAAACTGGAAACTGAAAAAATTCTGGGACACACACACAAAAATATAACACCGTTGTTTTTGGACAAAAGTCCCCAGAAAAACCCAATGTAGGAAAATCGGTGCAGCAGTTGAGGGTTTTTATTATTAAGCAGTAGTGAGAAAATTTTGAGTACAATAAATGTCGCCAAACTGGCAAATCTACCTAAGAGAAATACTGGCAAAAATATACGTAAGGATTTTACCCTCTCTCCGAGCAATTTTTGCACTGTCTTATCCCTGAAAAGCTAGTTGTCCAAACTAGTCTGTGTCACCTTTGCGCTGCCTGCCAAACACTCTGCCTGAATCAGTGACCAATCTAGTCGCCGTGCATGCTACTGACTGGGAAAATTCTTCTTTGGCCTTCTAGAAAATCTTCCTTGCCTCTGGAGACTAAAATGACCTCCCCTTCAGCTAAATCGAACTGCTCACTTGAGGCTCTAGGCTGCCTCTGCGCAGCCTCCTGGAGAATATTTTCAGCCTCCTCCTTTGACCCTCTGAAACTCGAAAACTTCCTCTAGACTCATTGTCTTTGCCCCTCTCTGTCTCTGTGTCCCCTCTTTGGCTCGAACTTTTCCGACAAAATGCTGCTACTTTCTAGAAATTCGAACTACCCAAGAAAATTGATCTCAAGTGTGTTCCTCCATCTACCCATCAACTTCTTATAACCTCTAGTTGGGACTCCAATGGACAAGATTAAAACTTAATTAATGGCTGAGATTATTTTCTAATCGATCCGTGTAAGTTTCAAGAGAAACCTCACCTTCCTCAATTAATTGTTGTTAATTAGTCATTTTCCCTAAGTTAGACTTAGGAAAAAATTGATTACGGATTAATTAGCTTAATTAAGGAATTTCTAGGAATATTTTTTTGAAACCTTTTTTGGGTTATGGAGTCCTAGTGTTTCTTAGCCTCTCTGACAACTGTCGAGACTAGAATACCATCCGACGCTACCAAACTAACAAAAAAGAGCAAGACAGGCTATTGAAGTGACAGAGGATAGATTGTCTGAAGGCACCCTTGGGGTCTCAAAATCTATGCTTTGGGACTTTTACACTAAATGAGAACCTAAGAGGTAACACAATGTTTTTGCAAAAGGCCAACCCAATTTTGAGTTCAAAGTTTTGGACCTTGATAGTGCATGAAGCAACTGTTCGTGCAGCCCACGTTATTTTGGTATAAAAGAAATGTGTGTATTGTTTTATTAATATTCAAAGGGATGTTTTATGTCAAAATTTTAAATAATCTCAAACTATATGATCTATCACATATCAAACAATTATGGAATACAATCTCAACTCTCATACAATATGTTGTTTAATGCGAGAAGAAAAACTGCGAGAAGGAAGCAAATAATAGCATATTTTCTGAATTTTCACTGTCCAAATGGAAATCTACCTTCTCAGGCAGATTGGATTTTCCAACTACATTTGAACAATGTGTTTATCTTCAACAACAATTGGGGATATTTTTCCTGGGCAAGGAGCAAAATATGAGAAACCAATTTATAGCCTCCAAGTTTAAACTTAATGTACTTAAATTTTGTATCATATCTGTATAATTAGACAAGCAATAAAGTAGATATAAAATTCCTAGGTGTAACTAGTTGTATGGGGTATGTAAAGATGTAACTAATTACATGCAACACAATTGTGCATCAAGAGACTGCCAGGCATTCTTATACAAAGTTATCCTTCCTAATTAAATGAACTCTTATTCCAAATATTACTACTACCACCCAAAAAAGGTTATCTTTCCTCATTAAGGGACCTCTTCTTACATGTACTCTACTACCACCCAGACTCAGAACACAATGGTATTCTCAATGCAAGTATTGGCATCTCATTTGTGCCTTGATGTTTTGCTCATGGTTCTTATTGTGTTGCTCTACCTCTGCTCCTATTAGATTGACAGGAGCATTTTCCATCATGGTGTATAATTGCACAAAATGGTCTCTACGTTATCTCCCTACGAATTGGGACAAAATAACCATATAACACGTTAGATATAAGGGATCTCTAATATAATGTTTAACGATGCCCATTATGTGCTTAAGCTTATCCTTTTTGTTGTGGTCTCAAGTTCTTACTTTTATTTCAAAAAAAAAAATCATCAGTTACAACTTCAAGGGTCGCTAGAGGGATCATTTAATATTTACTTGGGGACCATATGTTTGATCTCTTTTTTCAGAGCTCTCTGCCATAACCTTCAAAAATCTTTATTTTCCATCAATATGATATAGATAGGTTAATTTTCCATTGACTTTGCTCCCAATATGATCAGCAGAACCTGTTATTTTTCTACTCAATCATGATCAACAAATCATATGCTCTCCATTCAACAAATGTCTACTGACAACCAAAAGGTCTCTTTGAGAAAAAAGAAGAAATAAATGGGGAAACATCATCGAGTCTCTCAAACAAGATTAGAAAATCAAATTATAAAAAATCAAGAAAAATAATAAACTTGCCTGCTTGCAATGGCATTAACATTATTATACATTGAATTGCGGCTCAGAACACGAGAAAGCATATCTGAACTGATTGTTGGATAATGTGTGTAACAAGCAACCTTGCAGCCAAACAAACGTGCAATGGGGTATGTGAAGGCATAACCACTTGTATCAAAATACAAAATAGGTGTGAACTTGTTAAGAGCTTCCCATGCGAGTAAAACTGAGCCAAGACTCTGGCCAATAAGAGTAAAGTGGGGATAAGTGGCTGCCTCAATCCAAATCCTTTTATACAGATGCACCACCTGTCCAACATAACAGAGGAATAATATCAATCAACAAAGAGAAATGATAATTAAAAAGAAAAACACAGTACAAGATATACTGATGTCCACACAGCAGTAGTTACTTTTTGCACAAATTTTTACTATTGGGGCACTTCAAAGTTTTAGCAAAATGATAAAATGTACATATATATGATGATCCATGACATTTATAATAACACGTTTACATATAAAATACTAAATAGGCAAAATATGGTAACCATTGTGGGAAACCCAGGTACCAGCAAAGCTTAGGTCATAAAGTGCTGAATATGCAAAAGATGGTCACTGTAGCAGGCAACCCAGGTACCAGGTACCCGCAATGCTAACACAACAATCTATGGATGATAGTTTTTACCCACATCCAGAACAATATTTAAGAGATTCATGGTAGTAGACACCCCAAGGGACCGAAAAATTGCAGAAGGGTCCACACATTTTCCACAAGCCACTGAACAAGGACTCAGGGAGGTACATGCATTGGTAGAAGATTATGACTCGAAGAAGAGGACTTGCTCATCGTTCTTGGCAAGTATGTTGAACTGAAACATTAATTCAACTCTACACTCTTTCAACATGCAAGTCATTACTGCATGAAAACAGAAAAACACAAATATGTCAGTGCAGACTTGAGTTACAAATGTAAATGTAGGTAATAGATTTCCATATTTTAAAATTTGCCCTAAAGTTCTAAATATACTAGAATCATACTGATCTCATGCAACCACACTCTACGTATATTTTCCTCCAAGTTGGGATTGGTTAACCATTAACCAAGATGTTCATTGTTACGATATTTCAACACTAGGAGTTAGTTTAAGTACAACTTAGTCTAATGTGTTTCTAAATTAAAGTGTGCTTTTAGTATATTTTTTATAGGCTTTTGTATTTTATCAATTCAACAATCACAATCATGTCCTACACGAGTGATCTGATGGTTCAACATCTCATCAATATTAACAACACTTGATCCATGGCTTAATACCAGATTAGTCAATGACCTCTATTTAAAGAGCATGGAGGGTGATTTGTCGATGATCAAACTGAGAAATGTTCTTGTAGATTATTTTAAGCATTCATCATATGCCAAAGTGTTGTAACTTGTACACTATTTCCCTCCTGGAGGGTTCTAACCACAAAAATCCTAGAGTCCCAGTCCTTATCTGTGTGTGCACATTTGTCTTAAATGTGTTCAACCTGTGTGAACATACTCTTCTTTCTAATATGTTATCAGAATGGTTGTAAAGCTTCACTCCTGTGTTGATTGAGAATAGACAGTCACTGTGCCACATGCACAAAGTGCACTCTCATTTCTACATGTACAAGCATTTCCAATGCAAGTGAACCACTTCCTCATGTCCAAAGCATCATTTCCAACTAGTGACACCTTTGTTTTCATCAAAAAAGGCTCCATTTTCCCTAATTATGGTAATTTCTAATTTTCTCCCCAGTAATTTGATAAATGTGGTAAAATATTTTTTTAGAAACTTCCTAGTTATATATTTTCTGGCTGTGAAATTTCCACGACTGTAATTATTGGACATTATTCTCCTAACTTGTGCAATTTGTGTCTTCTATAAATTAATTTTACGGAAAATAGTGAATAATTCACAATTGCAATCTTCACTATTAAAATACCTTGTGGAAGATAAAATAAGGAGCTGAGAAATAATGCACACACAGAAAAATATGACACTGTTATTTTTGGACAAATGTCCCTGAAAAACCCCAAAGGAAAACTCAATGCAGCAGATGAGGGTTTTAATATTATTCAGCAATTTAAGAGAAATTACAACTGGTCGCCTTTCACTAGAAAACCTCGGGCAAATATTATCTCCACTGACAATATAATTTGGAGACTAATTGTCTCCCTCTGCTACTCAATCTGGCCCTTTCCAAGCAACTCGCACTCCTCTAGGTTGTTCGCACTGCCTCTGGGAAATGCACATTGTTGCTCTTGGAAATTCGTTCAGCATCTGGAATCACCTCCCAACAAGTCGTCGTGCCTCTTGGACTGGTCTAGCCCCACTCGCTCTACCTCCGGATGATAGATCCAACCTCTGGCTCACTAAATGAGCTCCTCTGCCACTCACAATATCAATTAGTTACTCGCATTGGTTGAATACGACCTCCTCTACAAATAATTCGGCCTCCTCTTTTTGTCTCCCGAACAGTGGAAAATACTAAGGAAATCTCCTCCAAAATCCTGCTCCCAAATCTTTGTTGAACCCCTACTACCGATGCTTCCCTAGCTTCAACTATGCCCTTGTTGAATCACTACAACTAGATAGTCAAACTACTATGTGAATAAACTATGTCTTCTCCAAACCCTTCGACCTGCTCTTATAATCTCTGGTTGGAGTCTCAACGGCCACGATCACACCTCAGCCGATGGCTGTGTTAGTTTTTGTAGCATCGGATGGGTTCTAGCCTTGAAATTTTGTGGAGATGCTAGAATACACGAGATCTCCAAAACCCAAAAATCGTTTATGGGAATTCCACCTAGAAATGACTTAATTAGATTATTAACCAGTTTTTAAATATTTCCCAAGTCTGAACTTAGGGAATATGGTTAATTAATCAGTATTAATTAAGTCAAGGCGTGAATGCTCTATAAACTCACACAAACTGATCCAGGGATGATCCTAGCCATTGATTATGTTTTAATCTTGGTCGTTGGTGCTCCAACAAAGGATTATAAGAGGAGGTCGATGTGGTGATGGAGAGGACACTTGAGAGGTTGATTTCTGAGCAGATCGGTTTCCAGAGTAGCAGTTGCCAGTTGTCGGAGAGAAAGTCAGAGATCGAAGCAGTGAGAGGGGCAGAGGCAGTGAAGTCGGAGGAAGAATTCCAAATCCGGTGAGTGCATTTGCAGAGAGGCTGGCGTTGGGGCAGTGCAGTAGCCTCTAAAGGCAGTTTCAATTGATGGGGAAAGACGAGTTTCAATGCCAGAAGTTGGACAGAGGTTCCGGAGGCCAGGAGAGACATTTTCCCAGACAGCAGCAAACTAGATGACTTGAGGAGAGGTTGATTCATACTGAGTGCAGAAGGGACTGCGCTAGGGTGACGCAGTAGTTGCGCAAAGGCAGTTTGGACCGCTCACTTGGAGTTGTGGTCAGAGCCCGGCTTTGCCTATGGGGTGAGAGAAATTCCTTACTAGATTTTTGCCAGTATTTTCTTTGCAGGATTGCCAGCATTCAGCGTCTAGATTGCACTCAGATTATTTCACTGTAGCTTAATAATAAAACCCTCAGCTGTTGCACCAGTTTTCCCAAGCTGGGTTTTTCCGGGGACTTTTGTCCAAAAATAACAGTGTTATTTTTATTTGTGTGATAGTATTTCTTGCCGCATTTATTCTTCCGCAGTTTTATTTGTGTAGATTGCAGTGTGATTTATTCAATATTTGTCATAGCAAACAGCAAATAAATTGTTAAATTAAATTAACAATTAGGAGATAATTTCCAGTTGCTGCAATAAGATTTCGTATTGGAATTTTCACATGAAATCAGAGCACAGTTGATGATCAATTGGAGAGCTCAAAGGTGAAGAGAGAAGGAGTTTCATTGCTCATTGTGGGTAGCAAGCGAAATTCCCAAGGGCAGCGCAATGATTCTTCCAGGAGGCCGAATTACTAGTGGAGGTTCAATTTTCGGAGTGAAGGGCAAAAAAATTCGATCTTTCCAAATCGAGTGATTCCAGAGGCAGAGGGAGCAACTCAAATTTTTCGTTGGGCAGATCTCTAGCTGGACGCAGTGGTTTTTGCAGCAGATCGCTAGAGCAGAGCCAATGTCGGGTGGAAGGAAGAAGAGCACACAAAAAGGGAAAATTTTCCTCAGGGAACTTCTAGTCTCAAGAAGTTCGATTTTTCCTTGCAGATCAACAATTGTTGTGAGCAGATCTTCTAACTCCAGAAGGGAGTGCGAATAGCAGAGCAACAGCTGAGCAAAAGGAAAGAGGAGATTTTCGACATTTTGTTCAGATGGCCATTGTTGGGCTTCATGATTAGGACAAGTTGGATGGGGCTTCCAACTACGTCATCTGGAAGGCAAGGATGTCCTTCCTTCTATATGAGTTTGGCCTGAAAACATATATTGATGTAGTGGTAGCAGTTCCCCAGGATGCAGATCCGTTGAAGGAATACAAAAAGGAGATGGCATGGGCGAAATGATTGATCCTAGATGGAGTCTGGGATCATGTTGTTTCACACATAGCTGGCAAAGATACTGCCAAAGAGATGTCGGATGCCCTCTCCACGTTATACCAGGGTACTTACGAGCAGCGGAAGATAGCCTAGAGGAGAAGCTGAGGTGTGTGAGGATGCAAAAGGGGGAAGGCATAGACCCCTTCCTCACCAGGATTCAGGAGATCCGAGACCATCTTGCAGTTGTTGGGGCAGCACCTCAACCCATGGTGTGTTGATTTGGGTAGCATCGGATGTGCTCTAGCCTTGAAATTTGGTGGAGAGGCTAAGGCACATGAGATCTCCAAGTCCCAGAAATAGTTTGGAGAAATTCCACCCAGATGAGGAGGTATTAAAATAATTAATATTTTTAATAGGTTCCTAAGTCTAAACTTAAGAAAACAAAAATATTAATGGGCATTAATAAAGATAAGGGTGAGAAGCTTCTACGAGACGAGGATCAAGTCTGTTTTAATCTTAGCCGATGAGTCGGGACTTAATCTCAGCCGTTGATTCATCAACAGGAAAAGTATAAGAGAAGACTTGAGGATCATTTGGAGACACACCAGCAGATACTCAGTATCCCAAGGAAATTAGATTCTCAAAGAGAAGGAGATCAATTTCAGAGGGAGAGTTGTAGGGTGAAGGAAAAGGAGGGCATCAACAGCAGTCAGTGATTGAGGAGGAGGTGACACAGAGGTAATGAGAGACAGCGCAGAGGGAGACGCAGTCCAGGGGAGACGCAGCTCTCACGCAGGCTAACGCAATGGGATGCAGAACCAATCAGAGTGACGCAGAGGTGATGCTGAAGTGGGAGAAGGGTCTCCAATGTGTCAGAAATTTTCCAAGGGAAAGTCTCAGGTGTTTTCTCTCAGTTTCTTTGTAAAATCATTCCTTGTAAAGAAATTGTTGCTGAAGAATATAAAACCCTCATTTGTTGCACCGGTTTTCCCACATTGGGTTTTTCCGGGGACAATTGTCCAAAAACAACTATGTTGATGTGATTGGTTCTTGTGCATGTATTTTTCTCTATGTAATTATGTGATAAATGCAGTAGAATTTATTTTAATGTTTGTTGAAGGGGTTTCGTAAATAAATTAGTGTGGAGAATAAGTAGGTGAAATAAATCAGTTGCTACATTAGAATTTCGGGTTAGAAATTTTCACACAGAGCTAGTGTGATTGGCACTCAACAGTGTCTTAAAGGAGTGGCAGGTATTCATCCAAAGTATCTTGGGCAAAAATACCTTGCCAAGGTGGGATAGGATGTGGGAAAATTTACAGCAGGAGCAGTTGAGACGAGCTCTATTGAAGAACTCCATCAGTGGCAGCAGCAGCAGATCAAAGCAGGTGAAGGAGGAGGAGAATATGGCCCTCACATCTAAGGGTCCCAGTCAAGGACAAGGGGAGCAGAGAAAGAAGAAGGACCTATCAAAGGTCAAGTGCTTCAAATGTGGTGAGCTTGGTCACTACAGTACCCAGTGTCCTCCCAGGAAGGACAAGGAGGAGAAGCAAGACCAGCAGGTTGCTTCAACAAAGATCGATAGGCTATCCTCTAGGCTAGAGGAAGACTTCGCCATGTTTGTTGATATACCTCCAGGAGTGAGGTGGGGTGACCTAGTGTTGTAGCCCAAGAGCGCTACAAATGGATAGAATGCTTGAGGAGTCCACCTCATTGATCAATACCTTGCTACGAGGGCCCACAATATCTAGTAGCAGGATGGATCAGTGATAGTTGATGCAATCAAATGCGAGAGTGACAGTTGGAGAGACTAGCAGCAGTCAAATGCCAAAGTGACAGTTGCAAAGACTAGCAGCAGTCAGATGCCAGGGAGCGTAGCACAGAGTTGGCAGCAGTGCAGTTGGCACAGTGCAGAGTCAGAAGCAGCATAGATTCTTCAATGGCAGTGCAGATACTAGCTGTCATTAGAGACTCGAGTGACAAATGCATTATACTTATCACAGTTGATTCAATATTTTGGATGCTTTGCAGTTGCAGCAGCAACAGATGAGAGGGAGTTGCAATGTAGATGCAGTGTTGGCAACAGTATGGCAGTGTCAGCAGCAACATAGATGCAGTGTATATCAGAGTTGCACAGTGATTGGTGGGCAGTATGGCCAGACACCAACAGCGTGACAAGAGATGATGCAGAGACAGGGTGCTCCCACAGGATGTGCAATAGCACTATAACACATTCCTTGTTAAGAGGGAGTGTTAGTTTTTGCAGCATCGGATGTGTTCTAGCCTTGAAATTTTGTTGAGAGGCTAGAATACATGAGATCTTCAAAACCCAGAAATCGTTTTTGGAAATTCTGCCTAGAAATTACTTAATTAGATTATTAACCGGTGTTTAAATATTTCCTAAGTCTAAACTTAGAGAATATGGTTAATTAATCAGTATTAATTAAGTCAAGGCATGAATGATCTAGAAACTCACACAGATCAATCCAGAGATGATCCTAGCCATTGATTAAGTTTTAATCTTGGTCGTTGGTGTTCCAACAGAGGATTATAAAAGGAGGTTGATGTGGTGATGGAAAAGACACTTGAGAGGTTCAATTTCTTAGTAGATCAATTTCTAGAGTAGCAACAGTCAATTCCCTGAGAGAGTCAGAGATCGAAGCAGTGAGAGAGGGGCAGAGACAGTGACGCCGGAGGAAGAATTCCAGATCTGGTGAGTGCATTTGCAGAGACAGAAGAGTCACAGAGAGGCTAAAAATGGGGTAGCACAGAGCCTCTAGAGGCAATTTCGATTCTGCTGGGGAAAGACAAGTTTCAGTGCCAGAAGCTGGACAAAGGTTCCGGAGGCCAGGAGAGACATTTTCCCAAATGGCAGCAAACTAAACGGCTTGAGGAGAGGCTGATTCAGACTGAGTGCAGAAGGGACTGCGCTAGGGTGACGCAGTAGTTGTGTAGAGGCAGTTTGGACGACTCACTTGGAGTTGTGGTCAAAGCCCAGATTTCTCTGTGGGGTGAGGAAAATTCCTTGCCAGATTTTTGCCAGTATTTTCTCTGCAAGATTGCTAGCATTCGACATCCAAGTTGTACTCAGATTATTTCATAGTTGCTTAATAATAAAACCCTTAGTTGTTGCCCCAGTTTTTCCGAGGACTTTTGTCCAAAAATAACTGTGTTATTTTTATGTGTGTGTGATAGTATTTCTTCCAAGTTTATTCTTCCGCAGTTTTATGTGTAGATTGCAGTTTGATTTATTCAATATTTGTTGTAGCAAACATCAATTAAATTAAATTAACAATTAGGAGAATAATTTCCAGTTGCTGCAATAGGATTCTGTATTGGAATTTTCACACTAAAATCATCTTGGCTCTGTCAATTAGCTTTTTCAAAAGTCTATAGAGCACAATCGAACTCCCTCAATTAATTCACTTTAATTAACCAATTTTCCTAAGTTAGACTTAAGAAATTTTTAATTATTGGCTAATTAAATTAATTGAGGTGTCTCCAAGTCTTTTCTCGCGAAACCTTTTCTGGGTTTTGAATATCTTGTGTTCGTTACCATCTTAGACACCATAGGGACTAGAACACCTGTCTGTTGCTACCTCAAACAAAAACTAACACTGGCAAATGTTATTGGTTCATTATTTGATTTCGGACATGTTACCGCTCAAACTAGCAGGGATCCTAGAGGGGGTCCTATAGAACAACTACTAGGTCAAGGGGCAACAATGGAGCGATAGCCCACTACCACCTCAGCTAAGGCTCCATGCTCTTTAAGGGCTTTCACCAATGGGAGGAGACCCGGTATAAAGGGAATCACTAGGAAGGATGGATCAATGAATGGATAGAAAGTGATTCCCAAGGCCTATTCATAGAGAGGCTTAAACAATTGGCTTGCTTGCTTTGAAAGCAAGGTGATTGGCTCTTTAAGAAGCGTTATGGGTATACTTAGACCTAGAGTTGGTGAATAACTTTTAACAAGATGTATCCTAAACATAAGAATCCTGAAGAAGAAATGGCTACCATGCGACCCTTGTAGAATGTGAGTTACAAAGTTGTGGAACCACAAAGAACCCAAGTGGTCCAAACTAGGTCAAGGGTTTGGAGTTGATCATCAATAGATGGGCTTGACCAAGTTTGGGAGGAGAATAGAATCAAAGGAATAATTTTCTTTTGGAGTTTAAATGCAATGATCCAAATGAAGACACTAACCAAAGGAAACCTATGGAGAAGAATAATCCTTGAGCTAGGGCTTGCGATATATCGGGTTGTCATACGGATGCAGCAGTGGCAGTGGCAGGGCCATGGGTAGCAGTACATGATGCAGCAGTGCAGAGGATGTTGGGCAGCAGGCGTAGCATCAGCACAGGGACCGATGCCAGATGATCAGGGTGATACTCAATGAGTATTACTAGAGCACAGTCCTCGCGAAGAGGGAGTGTTGATTTGGGGTAGCATCAGATGTGCTCTGGCCTTGAAAATAGGTGGAGAAGCTAAAAGCACATGAGATCTCCAAAACCCAGAAATGGTTTGGGCATAATCTAACCAGTTTGGTAGATATTAAAATAATTAATATTTTTAATGGAGTCTCTAAGTATAAACTTAGGGAAAATAAAATATTAATGTGAATTAATATAAAACTGAGTTAGAATGGTCCAAAAGTCATGAATCAAGCCAGATCTAATTTTAGTCATTGATTAGGGACTTAATCTTGGTCGTTGATTTGTCAACGAGAAAAGTATAAGAGAAGGCTTGAGGGTCACTTGGTGTTAAAATTGGCAACTAGGGCCAAACTCCATGTGGGTCATTTTATTAATGGCAATTGATATTTTTCTTAGATCCCTCTCATCGAGAAGTGTAGGATTGATCTAAAGATCATCTGATTCCGATAAGTATTCATGGAGATAGGAATTTGTTTGTGTTATGGGACAATTCATCAAGGTCAACCAACAACCAAATAAACCCCTCATGTTCTCAACGTTTTAGTATAAATAGAAGAGGTCCTCAAGTCATTTGGACTCACTCACACTCTTGTGATCTCTCTCTTCATTCTGTTTTGGGTTTTATGAAAGAGAGATCTACAGGGAGTGCCCTAGTCTAATACATTGTCCTAATGAAGATAAAATCACAGCCATGGAAGTAAAGGCTATACGTTGCCCTAGAAGAGATACCCTAGACCCTAACGCTGTCATGGAGGAGTCCTATACACAGCTTCTTATACGCTGCTATGGACAGCCCTAATTACAGTCAGGGAGCAGCCCTAGACGTGGAGGAGAAAGGGTCTTCTAGGAGTGTCTACGCTGCCCTAATTTACAGCCAAATGCAGTCACGGAAACACAGCTAGGAGAGGTTGAATGTAGGTCTACAAGAGACCCTAAGACGTTGTCCTTAAATGCCCTAAGCGTTGTCCTAGGAGAAGTCATCTAGACGCAGAGGAAGGAGGGTCTTGTTATGCCCTAGCTGCAGAAAATAGGAGGACTAATGCAGCCATCTAAACACAATTGAATGACTGTATAGAGGAGACCTAACTCTATGGAAGACAAGCCTTAAAAGTTGTCAAGAAAGGACTCCTAAACACAGTCAATGTATGATCTAATACGCACTTATGGAGAGCACAGATCCGTTGATGTATGAGGCTCTAAACCGCAGTCTCAAGAGGTCTCTATGGTGCCCTACGATGTAGTCATATATGCTGCAACAAGAGGCACGTACATGCAATAAAGGGGAGGCCTTAATCCGCACTAAAAGGGAGCACCTAGCCACTATCAAGGAGACCTAAGAAGAGGCTCCTAACCGTTGTCCTGAAAGTGCCCTTAACGTTGGTGAAGCCATCATACAAAAGAGAACCCTTAACAGCAATGAGGAGGTCTGGTCGCAGGCTTATGGAAGACCCATGAACTGTCTCTCATCCACAGCTAGAAGGGTTGCTAAGTCACAGCATAGCTATAGGTAACAACTCACTACTGTAGATGTTAGTACTATGATAAAGGTTGTTCCAGGTATGAGAATGCTTGCAAGTGGAAGTCACAATCATAAGGTAAACTTGTGTGATGAAGAAGTCTGCACTCAGACTTATCTCAGACCATGTAGGGCTGGCTTCAAATAATTGGATGCGAACACTCTGAAGCACTGATGATTATAAAGACAATTACTTCTGTGTTGCTATGTGCTAGGCCATAGGCCATAGCATCATAGTATTAAAACAGTGCGAAACACGCATATGGATTTCCAAATGAATTGATTAATTGATTGAGTAAGAATACTCAATAATAATACAGAGATATTTACAAAGATAGAAACATCAAGTTTCTATGTAAAGAATCAGTTTCATCTAAGAAACTGCTAAAAGAATAAAAATAGCAACAGCTAAAAGAATGAGCATTAAACTAAAATAGTATTATTCTAATACCCTCCCTTAATGCTCAATCTATTTACAACACCAATAGACCCCCTGAATTTTACAAACTTATCAGGACCAAGAGGCTTGGTGAAGATGTCTGCACGCTGCTCTGTTGTGGGAACATATCTCAACTGAACAGATCCGTCTTCAACAAGCTGGGGAATATAGTGGCAATGAGTTTCCACATGTTTTGTTTGTTCATGAAAGACGGGATTTTTGCAAGTTTGAGCACTCCCTGATTATCACAAAACAAGGAAGTAGGTCCTGTCTGGGAAGCATGCATATCTACAAGCATACGTCGAAGCCAAACTGCCTCACGGGATGCCTTAACTGCTCCTCGATACTCTGCTTCAGTTGAGGAGAGAGCCACGGCTTGCTGCTTCTTACTAGTCCAGGTGACAGCACCAGATCCTAGACTAAACACATACCCAGCTGTAGATTTACGATCATCAACCGATCCAGCCCAGTGAGAACCTGTGTAACCACTGAGTATAGGATCGGAACTGCGAGTGTATAGGAGTCCATAATCAGAAGTGCCACGCACATATCGTAGTACACGCTTGGCTGCTATCCAATGATCAGCTTTAGGAGCAGAAATGAAGCGGGAAATGTAGCTCACTGCAAAACTGATGTCTGGTCTGGTGGCAGTAAGGTAGATGAGGCTGCCTACTAATTGCCTGAATAAAGTTTCATCCACAGGAAGAGAGGATGACTGAGCTGAGAGTTTGAGCCCTGGTTCCATAGGAGTCGTGGCTGGTTTGCAATCCTGCATTATGAACCTGTCCACAAGATTTTTGGCATACTTGGACTGAGAGAGAAAAATGTGATTCTCAGTCTGCCAAACTTCAATCCCCAGGCAGTAGTGAAGAAGTCCCAAGTCTATCATATCAAAGGTTCTGCATAAGTCTTGTTTGATCCCATGGATCAAATTTGTAGAGCTACCAGTAATGATAAGGTCATCTACATAGACAACCACAAACACGATATCATCACCAGTATGCTTGATATACAAATTTGCATCAGATGCGCTCCGCTGAAAACCATGATCTGTCAGGTACTGATCAATTTTCATGTACCAAGCCCAAGGAGCTTGTTTCAAACCATAGAGAGTTTTAGCTAATCTACACACTTTCTGTTCTTGACCAGCAATCTTAAATCCTGGAGGCTATGTCATGTAGACTTCTTCCTGTAAGTCACCATTTAGGAAAGCACTTTTTACATCCATCTGATGAACTTTCCATTTAAATTGAGTTGCTAGGGCAAGGACAAGCCGTATGGTACTCATTTTGGCTGTAGGAGCAAAAGTCTCCTCATAGTCAATGCTTCTGTGAGAATCCTCGAGCCACAAGTCGAGCTTTATACTTGTCTAGAGTTCCATCGGCTTTGTATTTCACTTTATATACCCATTTGCAGCTAATGGGCTTTTTTTCTTCAGGAAGATCAGAAAGGGTCCATGTGTGATTTTTCTGAAGGCTCTAGAATTCAGTGTCCATAGCCTGTTCCCACTCAGATGTACCCTTAGCCTCTAAGTAAGTTTGAGGCTCAAAGATACTGTGTAGATTAGCCATAAGAGCAAAGTTTACTGTAGATTGTTGTTTGCTCTTATGTCTAGAAGTTCGTCCTTCAAGAAGTTCATCATCTCTGAGATCACCAATAGTTTTAGCCCACCATTTTGGCCGAAGAGTAGAGGAAGAAGGTTCAAGAGCAATAGGAGCAGCAAGAGAAGGGTTATTTTTCGGAGGAAGCTCAGGCAGTGTAGTATCAATCACTGATGCTGCATCATCCCTCCCGTCAGGTGGACCTACTGGAAGAAGAACACTGTGAGGCTGATCCGTAGAACATTGCTCAGAAGAAGAAGACTGAAAGAATCCTCTGTCTTCATCAAATACCACATCTCAACTGAAGCGAAGACGACCAGTGGCAATATCTATTAGTCTATAGGCTTTGTGGTGATCACTGTACCCTGTCATCATTAGTTTCTGGCTTTTGGAATCCAACTTAGAGCGCTTAGCAGCTGGAATCCAAACATATGCAATTGAGCCGAATACTTTGAGGTGACTGATTTTAGGCTTACGGCCAAACCACACCTCTTCGGGAGTCTTCCCTTTAACAGCCTGAGTGGGGGATCTGTTAAGAAGATAAACAACAGTAAACACTGCTTCAGCCCAGAATTTGTTTGGAACATTCTTGTGCTGTAACATGGAGCGAGCCATTTCAACAACCGTACGGTTGCGGCGTTCAACAACACTGTTCTGCTGAGGAGTGTAGGGTGTAGTGAACTGGCGTTTTATGCCATGAGTATCACAGAAATTGGAAAAAACAGAAGAACAAAATTCCCCCCCGTTATCTGTCCTAAGAGTCATGATATTACAGCTAGACTCTTTTTCCACTAAGGTTTTAAACTTCTGAAATATACTAAATGCATCAGATTTATATTTTAGAAAATATACCCACATCTTTCTACTGAAGTCATCTACAATAAGCAAAAAATATTTGCAAGAAGTGATAGAAGATGTATTCATAGGACCACAAATATCAACATGAATTAACTGGAGTACCTTAGAAGCGCACCAGGATTCCCCATTCATGAATGAAGAACGATGTTGTTTGCCAGCTTGACAAGCGCCGCATACGCCCAACTGCTGAGTCTGAATATCAGGTAACCCGAACACAAGTCCTTCCCAAGAAAGCTGAGAGAGATACTGCATGTTTAGGTGCCCATATCGCTGATGCCATAGAGTGCTGATAGGAGAAACACGAGCTGCTAGAGCCACTTCAGGAGAATCACCAGTGTCAAGAAGCCTGTATAAACCATGATCTTCTAGGCCAACAGCAACTGTAAGACTAGTCTCCCTGTCGATAATAAAGCATTTGTGCGCTCTGAACACTACATCAAGTTGAGGAGAGTTCCTCATAATCTGACTGACATACAGCAGATTAATTTCCATACCAGGAACATAGTACACATTCAAGAAGATGAGTGTGCGGCCACCAGACTGGATTTGAACTGTACCTCTGCCAACCATTGTGTATTGTTCACCTCCGCCAAATACCACGAAATCACTGAAAGGTGAGAAGTCAGTAAACCAGTCACGCTTGTGATAAAAATGGCGTGATGCACCAGAGTCAATGTACCAGGCAGAAGATGGAACATGATCTGAAGACCTTTTAGTCATAAAGGCATAAAAGGCAGAATCTGTCTGCTCAGAATGTTCTGCAACATTCGCTGTCTGATGGAGCCCTCCCTGTTTCTTCTGTTCAGAAGCAATCCTCTGTCGGCAATCTTTCTTCATGTGGCCAAACCTGTGACAGTAATTACACTGCACATTTTTCTTCCTAGCAGGATCAACAGACTGAGAAGAACCTTTCTGCTGAAAGGACTGAGAGGACTGATATTTGGCAGCAAAAGCATTTTCTGAGGAGGCTAATGTTGCACCACTACCAAATTGTTGTTTCCAACGATCCTGCTGCATGAGTTTGGTGCATAATTCTGGAAACTTCAGATCAACACTAGTGGTGGTAATGTTGAGTGTTTCTATGAAGTGCTCATAAGATTGTGGTAGACTTTTCAAAGTGATGACTACCATATCTTCTTCCTCCATGGTGCGACCAATGGCTTCGAGCTGATCTCGAATGTCTTTAATCTTGTTGAGATGTTCCTGTATAGACATATGTTCATCCATCATGATGGAGAACAATTGATTTTTTAGAAAGAAAGCTCTGCTCTTGTCGGATGTCTCATGTAACTCCTTCAACTGTTGCCAGATCTCGGCAGTTGTCTTGCCAGAAGGAATCTGCGATAACTGATCATCAGTCACAGAGAGCTTGAGGAGCATAACAGCCTCTCGATTTCGATCATCAAACTTATCTTGATTGGTGCCAACTGTACCAGGACGGAGCTCTTTGTTGAGAACGAGCTGATCAAGACACCTATATTCAAAAATGGTCAACATTCTCTGTTTCCAGATGTTGTAATTTGTGCCATTAAAGCGCTGACTGCCTTCCAACATCAGATTGGTGAGCGAAGCCATCTACACGTTTTCCAAGACACAGGAAATACCAAAGAAAAAGAAATTTGACACAAATTTTTAAACTGATAGGTGCTGATGTGATATAACCAGAAATTGGTCTGAGGAGTGAGTTCAAGAAATTATGTATAGCACGATCTTTTACCAAAATAACTGACTTTCAGCAGTACCCATAAACCGAGAGAGTTCAACAAGCATTTCCAGCACAGATTTTGAAATTTCAGGTGAATTTTGACGGCTAAAACCTCTGACAGAGGCACAAATTTGTGGGGTCGAGTGCTGACTGTGGCATAAATTTGGCGGAATGCTGAACAATACACAAATGTGATACTATATACCTGTTACGAGTATACCATATACGATATACCTGATACAAATATACCATATACGATATACCTATTACGATATACCATAAACTGGCACAAGCGTGATGCGATATACCTGTTACGATGTAATAGATATACCTGATACGTGATACGTTATGCAATATACCTGATACGTGATATTAGAACTGGAAAAGTCGCACATGGTCACGCTATCAAACACGGGCACGCAATCCAGCCAAACACTGTCCGAGTAACTAGTGCGAGTGCGCAGAGCTGAATCTGAATCTGGAACCTTTGGAGGTTCAACAGTCGACTGTTGAAACAAGAAATATTAACCGAAAAATCTCTGTATGCATGTACCCGGAGTAACGAATGATTGGAGTGCACGACGAATCACCGGCCGTCTGTTCTGTTTTATGCAGATTGCTGAGAAAAAAAAAATTGAAATGTACCTACTCAGATCTGGTGAGAAGGAATAATAGCAAAGATACACGTCGAAAGAGATGGTGTTGTGGGAGATAACACTCACCACAGCCTACGTGCTCCGCCTCAAGCGCACGTACAAGCTTAATCTCAGACTTCCAACGCCGACTTATTACACAAAGGCACCCCGCTATTCGCCAGTTTGTTCAACGGTGAACTCGTGTTGTATTTGACGCTCTGGAGAAGCAACGGGCAGCGGCAGCAAAAACGCTAACACCTTTCTTAGTATAGTTGTTCATGCAGTGACCGAGCGTCCAAAAATAACTTTCACACACAATCTTCTGGGATTGACGCCAATAGCTAGGATCTGCTCTGCTAAAAAAAACTGGAATTCGCACCAACAAAGAACGTGCCAAAAAAAATCGCAGAACCCTCGGCTCTCGTAATTCCACAAAACAAAGAATCCACTTCTGTATCGAGATAGACGACTGTAAGCTTTTATCACAGTGAGCAGAGCCGAAGCTAAGACTCAGTGAAGGCTATCTGGCTTACAGAGGGCTCGACCTTAGAAGGGATTGACAGAAAGAACTCAAGGGATTAGGATGCAGAGAGAATAACTGCTCAAGAAATCTCTTTTTCTGGCTCTGATACCATAAAACAGTGCGAAACACGCATATGGATTTCCAAATGAGTTAATTGATTGATTGAGCAACAATACTCAATAATAATACACAGATATTTACAAAGATAGAAACATCAAGTTTCTATGTAAAGAATCAGTTTCATCTAAGAAACTGCTAAAGTAAGAAAATTAGCAACAGCTAAAAAGAATGAGCATTAAACTAGAATAGTATTATTCTACTAAAATGGATTTCTGAATATAAAGTGTTTTATTTCCAGCGTTTTACATGTGTTTCCTATTGTGTTTTCGCTAATTAGTTGTGTAGACTTCATAATTTACATCGCTGATATAAGTATTTGTTTTCACATTAAGATCATTTTTTTTCGCCTTAAGTTAAAAAACACTCACGACATGTTTCAGAAATAACTCATATTTTAGGCTCTCCTTCCTCCATCACATCATTTCACTTTGCATTTGCATACTAAGCTAATTCTTGCACATTAAAATTTTACTTCCAAGCGTAAGCTTGGTCGATAGAAACATTAAGGGATCAAACTTAGAACAGGCATTTAACTAAAATTAACCAACTCCCTACATTTCACATAGCTTTAAGTTTTGCATTTGTATATAAGATAGTTGAATCATTTGTTGAATCATTTAACAGCAGTTTCCCAACCATCATTTGGCCTTTATTTCCTTCGCAAGATAGTTGACTCCACAAGGCACTAGTATCATTTTCCTCAAATCAAATTGAATTCTTCAAAATCTTGCGTAATCTAAACAAGTATTGGTTGCTTAGCTGCGTCTCCCAGATTGGTTGGTTCCCAACTAATCTTCCCTCATTCCATTTCCATAGGGTCTACCCCCCTTAGTCTTCTATTGGAAGACAACTCAAACGGAGAGATTGGGGATCAAGGTGACAGCCCCCTGATTTGAGTCATTGTCGCAGTGCCTAGACATTCTGTGTGACAATAGAAAGTACAAAGGTGATGAATGTGAAACCATACCAGGATAAAGGGAAAGCGATTGCCCAAATAGACAACCATGAAGAGAAAGCAAGAGAAGAAAAGAAAGGAGACTCCACAAAAGTTTCCCAAAGTTGGGCACAAGTTATTAGCAATTCTTCTAATACAGAAGGAGAAACAATCATTCAAGTTAGCAACATGCAAGATAGAGAAAGTAAGGAAAGACAAAATAGAGCAGCAAACATAATTATTAAAGGGATGAAAGACTATGGAAAAAATGAATCCACTCTTGACTTTGCAAGGGACTTCTTGAAAGACAAGTTGTTATGGCAAGGACAAATATGCTAATCATGGAGAGTGGTTAAGTTTAACGTGAGAAAATCAAACCCATAAAATTCATCATGCCTAGCTTGCGTGATAAATATATCATTCTAAGCAAGAAGCATCCCTTGAGGGGTTCTCGCTTTTTTCTAGAAGAAGATTTAGCTGTAAGACAACAAGAGGAAATAGGCAAGAGAGCATGCATTTATAAAGGTAAAGTTGTGATAGCACAATTTGGACCTCCTTACAAAACATAGCAGCAACATGGTAATAATGAAGAGAACAATTTTTTTAATAGGAAATCAAGAAGCAAGGTCAATATGGGAAAGCAGCGACAAAGACTCAATTGTGAGTCTTGCCTGTCAAAATAAATAGCAATCAAGTCATACCCAGGTTTCCTTAAGTTTAGTTTGTTGGAACTGTCGAGGTTACCCATGGAGACGAGGACCTGGGTTAGGGCCTATTGCAGAAGATAGAGACATAACTTGCCTCATAGAAACACATGACCATGAAGGGTGAAGGGTGCAAGACACCTTTGTTTGAAGGATGCTAGAAAATGGCAGTGTGGAACAAGGCAGCAAGGAATGGAAAAGGACACGGAGGTATCATGGTATTAGTGAAGGAAAAAAAATGTCGTATCATTCAGTTAGAAAAGAAGACCCAAATAAACAATTCATTTGGTTTAAAATATCAAAATATGGAAATCACATCAGAATTGAAGCATGCTATTTTGCGCCGCAAGTTTCAAAAATCTACAAAAGTAGAGGGCTTGACCACAAAGATCCCTTTGTAGCCTTAAAAAAGCAGGTATTGCAACATATTCTCAGCCAGGTGAAGTCCTTATAGTGGGTGATTTCAACACTAGGATTGCAAGTGAGAAAGCTAGCATTATGTCTTGTAAAGAAAATTGCGACCCTATTTGGCTTACAAAAGAGAGTAATCATTAGTGGTAAAGAATTTCAGAGGACAAGGGTTGTAATCTCTTTGGTGAACAATTGCTTACTCCATGTGGGGCCTTCGATTTATTCATTTGTAATGGTTTGACTAAATGGGCAAAGTCTGGTAATTTCACTTGCAATACTTACAATGGAGCAAATGTAGTAAATTATGTAATTTGCTTGCATGGTTTGTGTGAGAAAATGAAGGAAGTTTCGATTGGAGATCAACTTTGGAACTTAAAATCATATCACAAGCCAATTTATTTAAGTTTTTCTTGGACTGGAAAGAACCAATTAGAGTCAAAAACTCAGTGTGTTCAACAAAATCTCTCAAAGGGAAGAATTCTTTTGACTATAGAAAATTGTAATACCTTCAAAATGACGCTAGAGAGGCTCTTCAAAAAGGAGAAAATCCCAATTCACGACCTTCATAGTCACGAATTGTTAATTTTAGGTATGTTCTATGCATAGCGCAATTTACTTCAATTTTTCCAAATTAGCTCAATGACAATATTCAGATTAGCAATCGCATCATCATGATAGTAAAGTGCAAATAGAACATAAACATAAATCGCAGAAAATAAGCCAACACAAGAGGACACAAGATGTGGCGCCAACCAGGGACAAACCCCAATGTGGGGAAACCCTTGATCAATTCTTATATTTTCAATAGTTCAGCAGAAAGAGAGATAGTACATATACATCAAAAGTCAACACTTTGACTTGACAAGATCAAGCATTAGAGATTCACCATGAAGATCACATAATAGTTCTAATGACAAGGACTGCAGATCTAAACTCAGGTGAAGGCAACCTTATCAGTCCCCGTACTTCAACTGATTCTTCATGGTGATTCCATCACCATGCCGCATCCATCATGCTGCATCAACCATGATGCATCCATCATGCTACATCAACCATGTTGCATCCATCCCCATGCTGCATCTATCCCCACGCTACATCCAACATCATGCTTCCAAGCTGATAGATATCTAAGCCCTTCAAGGGCTTCAGTCCACCTAGGATAGTCTCACCTAATCCATGCTGCCACCTACACTCAATGCATACTGCAATACTGCCATGGAACAACCTTAGCTGCTTGCTATGGCTCGCAGCCTAGAAAAGCAGTTCACTGTAGCAATAGTCTTCCAACAGGTCCCATGAACCCTTAATTCATGCCCAGACATAATCTTGATACAATATTGTCTTCTATACTAATTCAAGCTGCATTTAGGGTCCTTATTTCTGTGTATAGATTCACTGTTGATCAGCTCTCCTTTGTTGTCATCGAACAGTAGATTAGAGGGCTGCATTAGGGCTCCTTGATAGCCCTTGAGGACTGCGGCTAGGGCATCTTATATAGATCCCTCTTTGACTATGACTAGGGTTGGTTAAGGCCTCCTTTTCCCATCGTATAAGGATCCTTCTTCTTGTTGCAAGGAACCCTCATTTGACTGCGGATTATGACATCTCCTAGCTACAGAGACAAGTCTCCTGTCAGGCCAAGCAGTAACTCCATTAGGCAAAAAAATTGATTCAATTATTCCATCAAGTATGTTATTGTTATATACAAAAGGGTGTGATTGTTCAGTTCATCTCCTGATGACTGTTCACATTCCTAATTTAATTATTTACATGAATTCACCCAATCGTGAGGATTAGTTGTCAACATTCCCCCCCTTAATCTGAAGGGATGTTGGTGAGTCCAAGCATCGTTCTGAATCTTTCAAGCTTTTCTCTTCCAAGCGCTTTGGTGAAGATGTCTGCCATTTGCTCATTTGTGGAACAATGATGGAGATGAATTGTTTTGGCCTCAACATGATGTCGGATCAGATGATATTTAGTACTGATGTGCTTTGTTCGATCATGGAACTTTGGGTTCTTGGCCAAATTTATTGCAGAGGTGTTGTCAATCATGAGTGGAGTTGATTGTACTTGTTTTACCTGCAAATATTCAAGAATTTTCCTGAGCCACACAATTTCTTATGTTTCTTCAGTTGCTGCCATGTATTCTACTTCTATTGTGGAATCTATTGGAACTGATTTTTGCATGATCTCCAGGAGACAGCTCCTGATCCAAGACTCATAGCATATCCTGAAGTAGATACCCTAGTTTCTTTGTCTCCATCAAAGTCTAAATTAGAATATCCAATCAAGCTGAAGTCGTCCACCTGTGTGTACTTGATTCGAAAGCCTTGAGTTCCCTTCAAGTACCTTAGAATTTTTTTTGCAGCAGACCAATGTCCCTCACAAGGCTTTTGCATAAACCTGGAGAGGATTCCAACAGCAAATGAAATGTCTAGTCTGGTAGTAGTTAGGTAGTTGAGACTTCCTACAACCTGTCTATAATTTGTTGCATCCTCAAGTTCTTTTCCTTCAATGGATGTGAGTTTTAAGTTTTGTTCCATTGGAGTAGTAAGAGGATTGCATTCTATCATGCCAAACCTGTTCAACAGATCTCCAATGTACTTCTTTTGAGAAAAGAATATGGACTTCGGATGTTGAGTTACTTCAATACCAAGATAGTAATGAACATAGCCCAAATCAATCATTTCAAAACCTTTCCCCAATTCCTTTATGGACGCAATGTAGCTCTCATTGTCCCTATCATCAAAAGATCATCTACATATACCACAAGATATACAACTGTTTTGCCAACTTTCTTGACAAATAAAGTTGCATCATCAAGATCAAAATGATTGAAATTGAGTTTCAGAAGATGCTCAGTTAGCTTTTCATACCAGGCTCGCGGTGCTTGTTTGAGGCAATACAAGGATTTCACAAGTTTGCATACTTTATGTTCATGTCCTTTCATAGCAAATCCTTCAAGCTAGGACATAAAAACATTCTCTTTTAGATCTCCATTCAAGAAAGCAGTTTTTACATCCATTATTTGATGGATTTTCCAACCGTTCTGAGCTGCCAGTGCAAAGAGTGTCCGGATGGTGGCCCATTTTGCTGTGGGAGCAAAAGTTTCCTCATAATCGACCCCTTCCTTCTGTGCAAAACCTTTTGCCACAAGCCTAGCTTGGTGCTTGTCAAGTGAGCCATCAGCTTTGTACTTGTTCTTGTAGACCCACTTGCAGCCAATTGGTTTGGTTCCAAATGGAGGATCAAACAGCTTCCAAGTGCCGTTCTTTATGAGGGCATCATACTCCTTTTGCATTGCTTCTTTCCATTCATCATGAGAAGCAGCTTCTTTAAAGGAAGTTGGTTCAAAATCTGTAGACAAGTTCAATTCACAATCATAAGAAACATCCATATCAAGAGGTGAATTAGAGTCATCTACATCACCTCCATTTTTCCAGTTTGAATTTATGGTTCCTATTTTTCCAATTTCATCAGGATGAACACTTTCAAGTGTCTTTGTCAGACACTTTGGTGGACATTTCTGAGATGGTCCAGGCTGCTCTGTTGATTGAGGTGGGACTGAATCAAGATTGAGTCTCCAAATTCTATCAATTACATCACTTAAAGCATCATCCATTGTTGGAGTTTCATTCGAGGGAGAGTGTTCTTCAGAAGAAGATTCCACATGTTGATCTAGAATAGGAAGCCCCCCTTCAAGATGTGGAATCTAATTATCAAATTCTTGAAATGATTTCATTTTTGCGAATCTATCCAAGCGATCAAGTTGCCGCTCAACAACATTGTCAGATTTGGATGATTCAAGAAAAATTACATCTCTAGATACAACAAACTTTTTATTTACTTCATCATAGAGGCGGTATGCTTTGGAGGTGTTTGAATACCCCAGGAAGATACACTTACAACTTCTAGCACCAAGTTTGTTTCTATGTACCTTTGGTATCAAAACATAACAGGTGGAACCAAAGACCCTGAGATGCTTTACCGAAGGAACATGTCCATACCACATTTCATATGGAGTCTTGTTTCTTATAGCATTAGATGGACATCTATTCTTTATATATGCACCACATAGAACAGCATCAACCCAAAACATTATCTTTACATTTTTGAAGAAGAGCATGGATCGTACCATATTTAAGATTGTCCTATTCGTTCTTTCAGCTACACCATTCTGTTGGGGATTATA
>APFE031096005.1:117614-129386 GCA_000404065.3 Pinus taeda
CGAAATATGGCGACTCACCTCTTCATTTATAGATGCTGCGATTAATGCATAAGCTTTGTTGTTCTTGTTTTCCCAAATGACGAGCTCTTTGTCTGAGGTAGGTTGTACTGGGTCATTGTCTCCTTCTCCGAAACACACTCCTTTCCACAACTCATTGAAGATGAAGATGTGTTTTATCATCCGGGACCATTCAGGATAGTTCTCTTTGCCAGTGAGAACTATTCCTACCATGGAGATGATTGAATGCATTTTGTAAGAAAAAATTACTTCTGCTGATAGAAAACAATATATATGTTATACCATCCACTTCTAAAATATATATGCTATACCTTCCATATACCCATATATGTTTTTTTTATACCATATAACATATCGCCATAAAAAACTTCATGAATTTTATGTCACGTTCACTTTTTTTTCATTCAAAATAATATATTATCACTCCATATAATATATTAGTATTCTTACACACATGAACATATGTTGGTCACCACACCAATGTTTTCATGTAAAAAGAGTATCGCACCAATCTGAACAATAATTTAAAAATTGCGTTGGTAACCAAGCAAAATCACCAGAGAGTATTCGAACTTATTTGAACTTATTTGAGTAGGATGCATTCGAACTTGGGAAACACACCATATGACAATGTTCATAAAATATGACAACGTTATATAACAGGACAACGTGGTTTGGAGAGGCGGTATTGCAGGGTTAACTGTGGTATCGCAACTGTTTGAGAACCGGTGGTATGGGAGATACACAGTCAATTCAACAACGTTCAATGTAACATGTCACACCGGAACACATAAATATGACCACTGTAATACTAGTAACGAAATAACATAGTACTAATGAAATAACACAGTTGACCCAATACCATTACGCCATGATCCAATCATGATTTCCCATTGCAATCCAGTGCAATACGGATTGCAGTCAAACGCATACAAATTGCAGTAAAACGCAATACCAATTCACCGAAAAACGTTTGTCTGCCTTCTGCTCTGGACAGAGGCGTTCTTCAAAAAACACAGACGCACCAAAGTAATCTTTCACCAAAGTAATCCTTCAAAGGACAGAGGCGTTGAGGCAATGAAACACAAAGCAAATACACCGAAGTAATTTTTCAGAGGACAGAGGCGTTCAAGAAATGAAACACAATGTAGAGGACAGAGGCGTTGAGGCAATGAAACACAACGCAGAGGACAGAGGTGTTGAGGACAGAGGCGTTGAGGCAATGAAACACAACGCAGAGGATAGAGGCGTTGAGGACAGAGGTGTTGAGGTAATGAAACACAACGCAGAGGACAGAGGCGTTGAGACAATGAAACACAACGCAGAGGACAGAGGCATTGAGGCAATGAAACACAACGCAGAGGACAGAAGCATTGAGGATAGAGGCATTGAGGCAATGAAACACAACGCAGAGGGGAATGTTTTATGACAGCGCTCAGTCAGAACAGTGATCAGGTCAGAACAACACTCAGGTCAGTAGCAAAAATGAAGGGAGTTACAACTATTTTGAGAACTTGGCTCTGATACCATGTCAGGCCAGGCAGTAACTCCAATAGGCAGTAAAACTAATTCAATTCATTTCATTAGGTATGTTATTGTTATATACAAAAGGGTGTGACTGCTCAATTCATCTCCTGATGATTGTTCACATTCCTAATTTAACTATTTACATAAATTCACCCAATCGTGAGGATTAGGTGTCAACATTGATGAATCACAACTGCTGCAAGTAACTATCAATCTGACCATACCATGCTCTTGGTTCCTGCATGAGCCTATACATGGATTTCTTTAACCTCCATACATGAGTTCTCTTTTCATGAGTTTTGAACCTTTGGATTGTTCTATATACACCTCTTATTCTATCACCCCATTCAAGAACGTTGCCTTGACATCCATCTGGTGAATCCCCCATCCCATTTGAGCTTCTAGTGATATAACAAATCTGATAGAGGTATATAAGGATATTGGGGTGAAGGTATCATCATAGTCTATTCCTTCTTTTTATGTGTACCCCTTTGCTACGAACCTAGATTTGTACTTCTCTGTATTGGAATTTATAGAATACTTGATCTTGTAGATCCATCTTGATCCTACAATTGATCTATCCTCTGGCCTAGGTACCACTTCCCAGACATCATTCGTCATGATAGAACTATACTTTTCTACCATGGTATCCACCCATACTTGTTATTGTATGAATTCCTGAAAGCTAGAGGGTTCTTCAACCTATGCTACCAAGGCTTGGTACCAGTTAGGTTGTCTACACTACCTCTTCTTAGTTCTAGGATCTTTGACAAATGCCTCTGCATCCCTCAGTGTCTGTCATGCTTCTCTATTGGTCCTACCATTAGTGGTGGAAGGCTCGATCAAATCCCCCTCCTATTCCTATCGTTCCACCTGCTAAGAACTACTAGGATTTCCTGAAGGCTCTATCCTCCATGAAATTTGCATCCCATCTTACTACAATCTTCTTACTTCTAGGAATGTAGATTCAGTATGCCTTTGAGGTCTCGCTATATCCTACGAGATACCCATTTTCTACAGTCTAATCTAGTCTACTACACTTCTCTTCTAGAATGTGACAATATGCCACACTTACGAATATTCTGAGATGATTGACTTCCGACTTCTTCCCTGTGAAGACACCTGTGGGTGTTTTCTTCCCCAAAGCTCTGTGAGGAGTTCTATTATGGATATACATCATTGTGTTGCAAGATTTTTCCCATAAGAATCTAGGAGAATCCTAATCATACAACATATCCTTTGTCACCCCAACAATAGTTCTATTCTTATGCTCTACAACTCCATTCTGCTTCGGATTATATGGAGTTGTCCATTCTCTTTTAATGCCCTCCTTTGCATAGAAATTTGTGAATTCTTTTTCCATGTCTTCTCCACCATTATCTAAACGCAATACCCTTATGTTTTTCGGTTTCATGTTCTCAACAAGAGCCTTAAACTCTCTGAACTAATCAAAGAATTCATCCTTGGTCTTTAAGAAATAGATCCAAGTTTTTCTAGAGTGATCATCAATAAAGTTAACGAAGTATTCTCCACCACTAAGAGCTCTTGTGGACATTGGACCACAAATATCTAAGTGTATCAATCTGAATACACCCTCTACTATGTTTTAACTCCTGGGAAAAGTTGCTTTAGCATTCTTCTCTAGTACGCATCCTCTGCATATATCATCATGCTCAACACTAAGGACAGGAACTCCTATAATAGTCTCCCTGAGCATCCTTAATAATCAGTGGTGTAAATATCCTATTCTCCTGTGCCATAGCTCATTCCATTCCTTTTCACCATTGAGATTGTTGCCTATTAGTTCCATTGGGGGCTTGAGCTACAACCTATACAGTTTGTTTCTTCGAGCTCCAATTTCTTTCTTCTTCTTCTAGCTTGGATGTTGACATACACTTTCTTTTCAATGAAGTATACATCTTATCCCTTGTCCTGTAACTAGGACACTGAAATCATATTCATTCCTAACCCAGGCACATGCAGAACATTTGTGGCTCGGATATTGGTTTCCACCTCCATCTAAAATGCTATGGTGCCTCTCCCTACTGGAGTACACTTCGTTATATTTCCCATAGTAATCTGGAAGTCCGCTCTCCTTGATAGCTCGAGAAATATTCTCGTACTCCAGTCATATGGGCTGAAGCCCCTCTATCAATGTACCAAACATCCGTTGATGTAGAACTTGACAAACATGTGAATTCTTCTTCTAATTTAGAAGATAATCCAAATACATCTTGATTTTCCATCCTTCTTTAACACTTTTTCTTCCCCATCAAGTGCTGCAGAAAATTGTGTCCCACCTGAAGCCTGCTTTGCGCTGAATCTACTGTTACATTGCTCCCTCTGCCACTGACAAGTTTCGATATTGAAATCCTACCTCTCTGTTGACTCACTCAGAGAGAGACTTTCCCCAAAAATTCTTACCCTCCTGGCCTGGACTGTGTAATCCCTCCGGGGATTCAATTTGCTTCTTATGTAACACTTCGACCCTTCTTCTCTTCAGTGCTTGGCTCTTCCAGCTCTGTTCTCTTGCTCAACTTGGATCCGATACCATGTGAAAATTTCTAAATATAAATCTAACTACAGTGACTGATATTATTTCTTCTACTTATTGATTCAAAAATAAGTTATTCACAGTGTTTCTATGACAAATATCAAAATAAATTCACCTGCAGCCTTCACAATTAAAATATTGCGGAAAGTAAATGTAAAGAAAAATACTAGCACAAGGATAATCACAATGACAGTTATTTTTGGACAACTATCCCAAAAAAACCCAGTGTGGGAAAACCGTTGCAGCAGATGAGGGTTTCTTTATTATTATTTATCAAAAATCTCATGTACAAGGTACAACCAGCAAAATAGAAGAGGAATCTCTGTGAGAAATTTACCGACAACTCTCACACTTCTTGGCGAGATTATGATCTAGGAGAGGACATGTTGCTCCCTCTGTGTCTCACTGCGTCAACTTCTGCGTAGGGACTACATAGTCCCAGCATCAGCCTCTACATTGTCCCTCTATGTCATAGCCTCTACGTTGTCCCTTCTCTGCTCTGCATCTTCTACTCTTGCACTGCTCACTGATCTTGCTACCCTCTCTCTCCTCCTCACCTACAACTTTCCCTCTGAATCAATTTCCTCTTGTCGAACTTAGACCAATCAGAAAATTGATCTTATTCAAGTAACTGAGTATCTGCCTAGTGTGTCTTCCAAATTCCCATCGAAGTCCTCATAATCCTCCAGTTAAGAACCAACAGCCCAGATTAGATTCTAATCAATGACTCATATCATTTGGACTCGATCTTCGCCTTCTTCTAGAAGTTTCACTCACAGTTAGATTAATACCCTTTAATTATTTTAATTTCCTAAGTTTAGACTTAAGGACCCATTAAAAATAATTAATTATTTTAATAAAATTGTCTCCACGTGGAATTTCCCATAACGATTTCTAGGTATTGTGGAATGCATGTGTCCAAGGCTCCCTACAAATTTTGAGAATTAGAGCACATTCGATGCTACCAAAAATAAACACAAATATCCTTCTTCACAATCATTACCTGTGGGCCAATACCATGGTAAAGACCCCTGGTATTCATAATACCATAATGCGGAAACTATACACAACTTCTCTTTATCATATCTGTGTATATACGTAGTTTTTCTTCACAGGACCCGCATATACTTTCCTAAACTTCACCTTTATCATCTTTATGTCTCTGCACTGGTGTTCCTTTGTCCATTTCACATGCAGTATCTTCATAACCATTATGTTGACATGTTTATCAAGTAGGTTATCATCAAGGACAACATTTGTCCATTCTCTTTGTCACACTGCATAATCATCATGTTGACATATTTTTTAAGTAGGTTGTCATCAAGGAAAACACTTCAGTCATAATGCCAACAAACATGAGTATTAGTTGTAGATAACATCCACATTGCTCTTTAAGTAGCCCTGTATTATCACATCCAGATATTATTCAAAAATTAGAAATGAACATCAAATCAATAATTACCTTTTTTGATGGCCTTTCATCATTACATCTATTTTTTGCAACATCAACATCTTGCATTCATATTGACACATCTCCAAGATATTCATTTGTCAAGGGTATTCTTTGTTTTGAGAACTTTCCAAGGTATTCATTTCTTTCCAATGAATATACCGTAGTCAATTATTCTAGTCATTGGATGTTGATTTCCTTCTCCATAGCTACATCTTTCACGATCTCTTCTTTATACACATATTGTTTCCCAAGAAATCTCGATCATAGTTCCTTCATCTTTGTCAACCACCTCATATTTCATATGAGGGCATATTATGTTGATTTCATCTAGACAATATGTGACCCATGCCTTCATGAATCCTTCCAAAGGAGCGGATCCCTTTCTCTTGATTGTTGAAAAATGTGTAACTAGGTTCGGTCTTCATAAATATAAAATGTACTTTTTGATTCTTTTAAATTGTAAAATGAATGAAAAATATTATTATTATCTTGGGAGCATGGGTTTCATTCTCAAGGTCTTTTATTTTATAGGTCAAGCACCCATTGAGTGCTTCTAGAGTTTTCCCTAGGTCAAGATGTCAAAAGAGTCATTGTCATAAGTTGAATACCCCTTTGGGGATATTGTAACTTGTAAATAAAATTATTTTTGTCCTTAAAAGTGTCAAAATACCTTCCAAGATCAAGTCGGCCTAGCAGCTAGCAAGTCGGCCTAATTTGAGGAGCCATGTCCACCTTTTAGAAGTCTATATATAGGATGAAACTCGACCTCTTTGGAACTCATTATCTCTTACATATTCAAGTGAAGGAAGAAGAAGAAGAAGGAAGAGGACGAAGAAGACTTAGTTTTGGGCATTTTTTCTCTCACACATGTGAAGGAAGGCTAGGGTTTCTACAACAGATCTAGGGTTTTCCTCTACAAGTTCGATCTTAAAAAAGAGAAAGCAAGAAGGTCAAGTGAAGGTCACATGAGGCCATCCTCAAGCTCCAAAAGTCGGATAAAGCCAAGAAAAGGTATAAGGAAGTCCTAGGAGGCTAAAAGAGCTCACACGTGTGGTGTCAGCATCTGTTAGAGGGCCAAAATTTTCAGGTCTACAATGGAGGCCAAAATTCTGCAGTTGGAGGTCGAAGTTGTGCTACTAGAATAAATTTGACTAGGTTTCACTTGGACAAGGAAAGAACATCATCCGAAAAGGTTGTACTTGGTTTTGGAGGGTATTGATCTTGGTATAAAGGTCTTTGAATTCGTCAATTAAAGAATTTATAAGGAAGAGAAGAGATTTGCAAGTTTTCCTCCCAAGTGGAGAGGTTTTCACCCTGGTTCCAACCTATATTTTGTGTTCTTGTTCTTCTTGTTTTTGGTATCTATTTGATGATACACATACATAATAATAATAAGATAAGATAATAAGTAATATAAGTAAAAATACATCACAAGCAGTTATCAAAGAAAGAGAAATCACTTTAATCATAGTCCTTTAGATTTCTCAACATGGTATCAGACTTAAGGTTGGCTAAGGGAATTATGAAGATATCTACTACATTGAAGAATTTCCTCAAGAAATGTTAAAAGATAGCAAGCCATCTCAAGAAAGGTATCAGGAAGCATGGAATCTTCTAATTACTCCAAATATGGAAGTCCAAGACAAAGGATGAAGGATAATTCTTAGCACTCACTGGTACATTTCAAGATGAGAAAAATTGGGTGATCAATAGTGGTGCATCAAGACACGTGACTGGTCATCACAAGCAACTAAAGACGTTGTGAAAAGAAAAAAATTCTTACTCCGTGGAACTTGAAGATAATAAGAGCTACCTTGTAAGAGGAATTGGATCAACCTCGATAGAACATGTGACTGTTCATCACAAGCAACTAAAGACATTGTGAAAAGGAAAATATTCTTACTCCGTGGAACTTAGAGATACTAAGAGCTACCATGTAAGAGGAATTGGATCAACCTCGATAGAACTAGAGAATGGAGGTAATATTCATCTCAACAAAATCCTATTCGTTCCAGGTTTGCATAATAATTTACTCTCCATTTCAAGTCTATAAGATAAAGGTGATAGAGTGGCTTTCATTGATGGAAAAATTGTAGTATGGAGTAAAAACTCAAGCATAGAAAATGCTAGAGTAATTGGCAGCTGTGAAGGAAGACTTTACAAGTTGATATATCCTCTTGCTCAAGCCTTGGTTCACATTGAAATCATCCCATGTGAGCTTTGGCATAGAAAAGGCACCATCAAAAGAATACAACAATTATGTTGTATATTCTTATGGAGAGGGAAAAATCTCAGTAGGACATTTGCATGGGTAAAATGGGAGAGAATTGGAAAACCAAAAAAAATGGGGAGGATGGGGCATAAAGGATTTGAACAGAATCGCAATGGCGCTTGAAGCAAATATGGGGTGGAAGATTATTACATCTGATAGCTTATGGAAAGAGGTGGTTTATTTCAAATATATATAGTATATACCCTCTATCAGTAATGGAATGGATTCGTAGGCCGAACCGGGATATCACTAGTTCCTCCATCATATGGAAATCTATCACACACTCCATATCTGTCATTAAGCAAGGATTGGCATGGCAGGTTGGAAATTATGAACTGGTTTTACTTGGCATTGATGCTTGGTCAAGATGTGGAAATGCTCATATCTTACCACTGGAGCTCAGGCAAGTACTTGAACTAGAAGGTATCACTCAGCTCTCACATATTGTAGATGGAAGGAACACATCATGGCTCTCACAGGGATGGTTATTTGCTCGGGATTTGACGGTAGGGAGAGGTGGAGTTTGGATTGGAACAAATTCATTGGGCACTAGAAGAGTCACATATTAGGATTACTAGCCGAGAGGATGAAATCATATGGGCTGCAGCACCTCACGGTCGCTACACTCCCCGGGATGGATACACTTTTCTTATATCAGAACAGGAACCTATGGGGGCGGATTGGTGGTGGCGACCTCTCTGGAAGTTAAAGGCATCGCATAAAGCACGAATGTTCATTTGGTGCATGCTATGAAACAGAGTGTCTACCGATGATAATCTCAATCGGCATGCATTTCATGGTCCATCTCGATGTTGTCTTTGCAAGGATCAGGCTAAAAACATTGATCATCTCTTCCTACACTGCCCAGTGACATTTCAGTTGTGGCAATAGATTTATCTCTTCCTTAATATCAAGATCAGATGGAATGGGACTCATCTCACAAATGCTTGGAAAATTTGGTGGAATTCTGCAACATCACAAAAAAACAGGAATCTCCCTCTACTAGTATGTTGGGGTATATGATTGGTTAGGATTCGATCCATATTCCAGGATGCGCCCTTTCAATAGAAAAGACTTGCAATCACATTGTCGCATTATATCACTTAATTCTTGAGGAACTAGCATCAAAACCCATCTGTGTCATTCATCCTGAAGTAATCGATCATACTTTCCCTTGGGCATATTTGGATGGGTTCAGCACAAGGCAACGGATGTGGGCATGGAGAAATACTTTACATTACAGGAACACATTATTACAAGCTCAAAATGGGATTGGGGAGTGGCACTAACAATTATTATGAACTCAGCAGTCTCAGACACCTTCTCATCTTTGCACTTGAGCAAAACTGCAATAGGATTCAGATCTCTGGAGACTCAAAACTTGTTATCAATTGGTTCAACTCTACATCTCATTGTCATGTGCCCACACTCAGGGGTTTATTGGATGAAGTCGTCACTCTAAAATCACATTTTGATTTTATTGTATGCTCGCATATATATTGGGAAAGGAATATGATCTCTGACATTCTTTCCAAGGAGGCCGCGCAGCAACACAGGGGGTAGTGGATAATTCAAGAACATCGAGATCAGGATAATTATCAATACTTCCATTGGCCTTTCATAGATCAGGATGGGGATGATTCTGAATGATCTGCCATGATCATTCGGTAGCTATAAGCAGTTTTGTTTATTTTCGGTTTTGAACTATATGATCAGTTTTGACATATATACATGTATATATTTATGTCTTTTATGTATATATTGATGGTCCTAATGAACTTGGTACTGCATAGAATGGCTTGGTCCACTTCTGATATTTTGCATATTCATTATGCAAATGATACAACATGTAATTTTCTTTTTGATAATGGAAAATATGATTTTTTTTCTTGGGAAAAAATTTATAGATAACAAAGCTATAAGATAGCAAAAAATATATAGATTAATAGCATATGCATATATCCAAATTGATTATTCAACTTTACTTGAATAGGACAGAAAAATGTTTTTGTTATTTCATTATAATCTGTTTAAATTAACTTGACTCAATCTTCTCAAAGGTTAATTGAATTATCAATCACTACAATTATTCATTTTTCCTATAAACCTACATCACTCAATATATTTTTTCGATCCATTCAAAAGGAATTGCCATCCATTCTGTATATGTACAATTCTTCTTTGCGTCTTCACATAACCGACAATCATATTTGAAAATTAATTGTAACAAATTAAGTCACAACTCTCATTAACCCCACTTACTCCTAAACATTACTCTAACATCACACCAAAAAATAAGTCCCACAATGCTAAAAGGGATTACTAATAATGTTTGAACAAGCCACAGAAGCCACAACTAAGAGTTGTAGACAAATATGACAACTAGAAAACTTACATATTTACATTATATTAATAGTTTTGTAAATTTCCAACTACAATTTGCACATACTCATAATAACACCTAGATTTTGAATGTCATATGCATTATATAAAACATTTCCAATTATTGAGAAGCCAAGTGTAGAGTAGATTAGGATTGATTTCTCTTACATGAAAATTACTTGTGAATATTTTTTGGTTGCTTATTAAATTTGTATTCTCTTCAACAAGAAATTACCAAAACATAAAGATCAAAAATAGACAAAGAACACAAGAAATTAGGCTCCATGCCAAAGAAAAACCCCACAAGGGGAAAAACCCAAAATCCTCTTCTTATAGAATCAGAGCAAAGTGAGATATCTAAGACCCAAGACCAAGACCAAAAGATGCCACACAGATCCAAGTCAACCCTCTTCTAAGTCTCCTCCAATCAAGTCAAATTTAATGCTCGTCAACCTTATGAAATCTGGTCAACCTCTAAAATTTCAGCCCCTGAATTTTTGCCCCTTGATATTTTTGGCCTGCAATACATTAGAAAAAATTGCACATGTGAGCGGAATGTAAAAAATTTTAATAATATAACACTTATTCATAGAGATTATCCTGATTATACACTATTTTCGGAATGCATGCATAATACATAACCTCCTCTACCATTGATCATCAATTTGCGGAATTAAGAAACAATTGCATGCGCACATTGAAACATCAATCACACATATCAACACAATATGTACTGGGGAAAGAATACAGTTGAAAAACCCCAACTATCTGTATATTATGATGATAGAGAACATGTAACAATACATAGTACAATACTCCTCGCAAGTACTCAATACTATCTCCACCTGTTAACACAAAACTAGCTCATATCTGAACAAGTCATAGGTTCAAATCTCCTCCACTGTTTGCCTGCCTCCACTGCGCAATCCTTGTTGAGAATAGATCTGAATGTATGATCCAAATTCGAATTCCCTTGGTTGTACTACGCAATCCTCATTGGCAATCTCAATCAATGATTGTGCAAATCTCATGCACAGCTATAGTCACAACTAATAGTAGACTCACCCTTTCACCCACCTCTAACACTTGTCTCCACTGAACTATCCATGCACTGAGTTAAATGATGTATTCTTTAGTTGATTTATGAGTTAATAATTAGTGAATTAATTAATAATTAATTCACACCACTCATCACTAGTGTATTTGTCATTTAGACTAAATACAACTAGTTCAACTAGGTCAAACTGAACACAACTCCATCAACTCCTCAATCAACTCCACCAAACTCAATCACTTGAGTTCTAACTGAAGTCCATCATGCAATAGCTCAACTAACCCATAGGAAAAGCGTATTTCCTTCTGGCAGTTGCATGTGCCACATCCGTAGCTCGAACTGAAGTGCTGTAAGAGGATAAGATAATGTTTATAGTCCAAATATTATTAAGAGCTAATAATATTCGAGTGTTCTATTTTTTTGACTGGCAGTCTAAAATAGACTCCGCCCATATGTCTAAAAATAGAGGTCCATCTATTTTTACCAACATGACCAATCATCCATAAATAGCA
>APFE031096005.1:134944-176836 GCA_000404065.3 Pinus taeda
TCCATATGTCTAAAAATAAACATAGTCTAAAAATAGACTTTGCGCCAAAAATAGCTTGCGGGCCCACTTAGTGAAGGCGACTTCTTTTCACTAAGCTCCATCATCTTGTTGCATTTTCAACACGGAACTAGGGCAAAATAAATCATCTTCCCATTCTTCTCTAACTTTCCTCTCTCTCATTTGAGTTAGATTGCCTTCTTCTTGTTTTGGCACAAAAATCAATGTGATTATATGAAAATGAATGAATGAGCTTCCAAGAGGTTGAATTTTCTTGTATTTATACATGTCCAGGAGGGTTGAATAGATACCCCTAGGGTTGACTTGTCCAAGGAGGGTCGACTTGGTCTTGTAGTTGACATTTTGACTTTTTGACTTAAATAAAAATATTTTTATTTTTCTTACAAGAAGTCCAAATGGTACTTGACTCAATTACATTTATTTTTTACTCATAATAAATTCTCTTTTCAGTCAAATGACCCGATAAGCGTGAAGAACATGCTTTAACTAAAATAAAATAATAATATAATAAATACGTCAATGATACATTTGAATTACATTATGAAGACCGACACTAATTATATTTTTCAACCCTCCCTCTTAACTAGGGAGGTATCCATAATGACACAACACGCTCTCAAGTAGAAATATTTATATAAGAAAAGATTTAGATTGATAAGCATCAATGATAATTTACATCATCATAGCCAGCATTATCAAAATAGCAAGGCCTTGACTAACAAGCTCTATCTCTCCACTATATCAGAGCATGATGTTGGGAGGCATAAATTTGGACACCATTGCCTATTCTTATCTTGGATTAATGTACAAACTACAAATCCTCAAATAATATTGGTCCCAAATGCTTATCCAACCCACCATTCTCCTTACCAATGCTTTTACTAAGGCTTACAATTGTTAGTCCTAGCCTAGTACATGACACATGGAGAATACAATGTCCACCCTCACTCCCTCTATTTCGGTCGAAAGCACCCTAGGGCTTTGTGTTAGAACCCCAATAGAGAAAAAACAAACTACAATAAGAAATACTCATACAGCTCAAGAAAAATTCTTATATTATCAAACTACGTAAGAGTGGTCATACTCAGATTTTGTTCGTTCAAGTAGGTCCCGCAGGGTTCAGACCCTCTACAACTCTCGGTGTTCTTCAAACCTGAAAATCATTCAATTCGAACGTACATAGCAGTATAGAAGTAAAGCATATTCACGAAATTGACCTTATATCATATAAACAAATGATTGATCATACATCAAAATGACATTCATATATGAATTTAAACATAATTTGATGCATAAACATAGTTAATTTTGGAAACAAGACAAAGTTTATTTTATTGTAGTAAGATATAACAAAGTTTATTTTATTGTAGTAAGATATAAATAACATGGAGAGGATTCACCTGAGTCTTCTTCTTCTGGCTCCAAGCAGAACCGTCCTCCGGATTCGTCCTATCCTAGCCTTCAACAATCTTCTTCCATCACCAACACCATGATATCTCAAGCAAAAGGGAGAATACCTATAATCAAGGAAACAAGGGTTTCTTGAAGCTTGGGGAAGTGCATGAGGCACAGGCATTCATCAGACTCAGTCAGGGATAATCTTAGTATAATAACTCTATCTCTTCTCCTCCTTAAGGCCTTCCCATAGAGGTCTATTTATACCTCTCCCAATTAGTTTTTTAGTTGGGAAACAGTTGGGCCACGGGCAATAGTAGGTAATCAACAAGTAAAACCCATGAACTCTGCCCATAATTAAGGAAATTTAATTTTCTTTAAGTGTTTTAATACATATACACAGGTTGGGTATTGACTGACCCGCGTGTACACGCTTTTAGCTCAGGAAAAAGTATCGTACAGGGAATAAAACGTTGTTTTTTATATATTTGGACCAAGTTTGGAAGGAGGGGTTGCCCTAGGCCATAAACAAAGCATCACAAATACCAAGAGTGGTAAATGGTGCTATAACACCCTCTCAACCAGGGAGGAGACATCCACAAGCCTAAGCTTGTCTCAAAAATATTCATCAATGCATCAAAGGTCTATTTGTAGCTTCTCGGCTTCTATCTGCATCAAATCATAACAAGCTTCAACTTCATGGTTTTCTAACAATCTTCACATTAGATCCAATGAGTCATTAAATAGTTCTTCAAATGCCTTATGGAGCCAAACTTCTACATAGTTGATTTTTACAGGCCTTCACATCTTCTTTCTTCGTGTTGTAATAGAATTTTGCTTCACACTCTTCCAAGAAATCATATCAACTCCCAACAGTCAACCCAATCAATGTGTTCCTAAATCAAATCAATCAGAACTCCCTCTTTTCGGTGAACTTCTTTTGTGTTTCCATCTAACTGACTTAATCTTCCTCATTCTTAATCTTCATGATTTTCCACATTCGCCTAATTTGTCCATTTGTTAATCAAGCTTAGATAGATCTTGTCTTGGCCTGCAACCTTTATTAGAAGACTATGAAAGAACAAAAAGGAAAAGTACAAAGATAAAATAACAATAGTAATAATTTAATAGAGGTGTGGGATACTTATCTCTAAGAGGAGAGTCAACTCCCTCTTAATATTGGATCATTTTATCAACCTTGTATTAGCATTATGTCATTCCTATCATTTTCAATAACTAGGTTCTTCTTTTTACATCGAAAATGGTTAGTTATGGTTTTTGTTCCTAGGGTTTTCTAACTCAAACTTTTTCTAGGGTTTACAAAACCTAGCTTCTTCAAAGTATTCAAGATCTACCATTTCGGAAAATGTAAATTTCACAACCCTGTTATTGAGTTAGTTACAAAACCCTAGAGATGTTATTTATGTTCTTTCTACACATGAGATTTCATTCCTTGATCATAAAACCTAGTCTACATATGTAAGGAGATACTTCAAATACTAACATGTCAATGATCTCTACACAAGACCTTTTATGAAGCCTTGTTATATTATAAGAGATTGTTAAATTAATATATTATATGCACTACAAATGAACAAGGTTTATATGTACCTTTTTCAATCATATCTTATCCTTGTAGAGGTTTGATCCTTTGATTGTACTTACTCCAACAAAGGTACCTCCATCCTTTTGACCATTTAACGAGGACATGAACCACCAAAAGTTTTGAGTTGCTTGCTTTTTTTTATTTCTTTTCGAAATTCATATATAGGTTGGCTTCATTGATGTGAATAATCCTTCTTCTATGTATAGGAAGAAAGTTATGGTTGATTCATAAATCCTTAGATATCTACTCATAATTCTTCCAGTCTTGGCTTTCAATATGTGACAGATTTTTCTTTTAATGGGCGTTAAACCTTTGAACATGTCTTAAACTACTATCCTTATAATATAAACATTTTTCATTGATATGACAAACTTTGTCACATTCCTTAAATCCTCTTGTATAATGACAAAACTATGTACCTCAGGACTATGCATATCACAAAAGAGAGTGCCTAATATGATGTCACAGAATCCGCATTTTTCCAGAGTTCTCAAATCTTATCTTATCATTTCGGTCTCATCTTAATGATCCAAACCAAAATTTCATAGTTCTATTATCTATGAAGATATATAGCCATATTGTTGGAAACATACTAAGAAGGGGGGGAAATCAGTATTTTAAATGTAAACTTCAAAAATTGAAATATCTATGATATTAATATTAAAACAACCTGCTTATGTATGCTACTTCAGAGAAGGAAACCAACATATATCTAGTTTACTGATATTTCTAACGTATGATTATCTTTTATCATTGTACCAGAGGATTATTTATTTTTCAGTATGCAGTAAAGAACATAAGAAATCACAACAAATGAGAAACACGCATAGAACACCAGGATTTTAGGTGGAAACCCAATGTGGGAGAAAACCACCGTTGTTGTTGTCTTTGTCTTCTTTCTTATTATATAAATAAAAATATTACAATTGTATTAATGCAAACTCTTGTCAATACACGCGCATCCACCTGCAAAAGGGTACAATCTTCTCTCATTTTCCAACAACCAGTGAAAGGGAGCTACAAACCCCTAAACTCATTTATTGGCTCCTACTGGAATGGAGCCCCTACCCCCTTTTTGAAGGTTGCAACCATCAACTCCTTGTGGACCACTTTTCAAAATATTGCAAACTAGATCCACCTATCAAACAATCAACACACCACATGTACACCATCTTTCATTAAATTTTCAAACTAGACCCATATCAACCATAAACCCAAACAAACTGAACCATTGAATCTAAGACACTATCACACTACAAATCAACTGAAATTTTGAAGCATCAAATCACTAAATGCAGAACCTAACCAGAAATAACAAACATCAAATTATGTATGTGACTGTGTTGAATAATGCTCGCATATATATGCACCTTCACTGTATAACAACTACGTCCAGATCTCAAAATAATGAAAATTAAATCATCAATCATTGAACCATACAAAATACATATTATTGAAACAATCATAGGTTTCTAAACCAATTATAGACCATAGATCATACTCCCATTCAAAATTTTGTATCATTAAAACTGATCAATTCAACCAAGTCACCTCAATTTTCACTGTCAGACATAGATCATCATGATAGAGACATCATCGAAATACAACAACAAATAAACCAAACAACATCAACTATAAACATCAATCATCATATCAAACCCTAGTTTGTGTACGCAACTTTCACAAAGAATATCAGTGTATGTACGTGTTTACTATGCACAACACTTGCGTACATATCTGCACGTACTGAAAATTATTTCACAGAATATATATGCAACCCTACAAATATGGATCTATGTATGTACACGACTATGCCCAAACATACCTATGTACAGATCTAAAAAATTGATGCAAACATAATTTTCACTTTTCGCAACCTTTACTGTCAATACTATATATTTCTGAATAAAGCATTTAGATCACAATATCATAGTTTCATTAATATAGCTACTTAGACATTTGCAGCAAGTAAACCAATCAAGAATATATGTCAACATATTTCATATCCTTCATATCTCAGTCCTCTCCTTACTGCCTGGTGCACACATGTTTCATATCAAATCATTCATAGACAACCCAATTCTTGCATGCATACACTTTGATCTCCATCTCCTTATATAGCTTTAGCCTTCGCCAACATGTTAGGCCAATCCCTTAGTAATGCCATTGGTATTATTTGACGAGATCAAATAATCATTGTTGCTTCCACTACTATGGGCCAATACCATGGTAATGACCCTCGTATCCAGATTACCATGGTGTGGACCCTGTATGCAACTTTTCTTCACACTACCTGTGTATGTATGTGATCTTTCTTCTCATAACTCGTGCATACTTTCTCAAACTTTACATTTACCATCTATTTGTCTTTGAACTGACATTCCTTTGTCCATATTACCTGTGGCATCTATATTACTCTACATAACCATCATGTTATCACAATGTTAACATCTTTATCAAGTAGATGTCCATCAAGGACAACACATTAGTCATAATGCCAACAAGCTCCCCCTTTGGACTTGATGGAAACCGCTTTGGTGTTTGGTGTTTGGTGTTTGGTGTTTGGTGTTTGGTGTTTGGTGTTTGGTGCTTGGTCACCATCTATAAATACCTACAAACACACTTGAAAATACCAATACTTATGACCAAGCTTCTCTCCCCCTTTGACATCAAGGGTAGAGGGCTGACCAACGTTGAATGAAGGCTTCTCTCCCCCTTTGTAGAGAGGATCATTGTAGGTATAATCTTTTGAATATGAAAATGACATATTGATTGTACTCCCCTGAGCATATGCTAAGCATTTTGAAGATATTCAATAACGTACAAGACTTTAGGACTCAACCAAAAATGACATTTCCTATCACCAATGACTCATAATTACATCAATCACTCAACACAGTGGGGTTACATATAATACATCAATTGCCCAAAATAATGGGATTACATACCAAGCATAACTCAATCCCAATAGTCCATACACGATTGACTATTATGACTACATCATAGGTCTTCACATGACCTTTACATCAAGGGACGAATATGACATATATAACCAAAATTGGAGACCTCAATAGTGAAGTAGCAAGATCGTGATATTCATTAGCATCCACCATACATCATATAGGGATCTACAACATGAGCATATGATCGCATCAATCATAGAAGAAACATGAACATCCTCATCATTAAGAAGTTATGTAATATAAGGTAATGTAGCATCAATATCTTCAACATAATTTGGAAACAATGCATTATTAATAACTAGTAACAGAACAACAACATATAAATATTCAGAAGTAATAGTGGTTACATTAGACATTAGCAAAGATATGCAACAAGATATGCTCAAGAAACAATAATGCCAACAAAAAACTATTAGGGGAATAACAGCTTCTCCCCATGAACCAACATATTTTAGCAAACCAATGTTAAAACTAGAACATGAAATGATGAAGACATATAGGAGGCTCCCCATGAATTTATGCCATTCTTTTTCAATCAATGAGAGGTGTACGCATCTGTATAACTCAGAAACTATGTATATATGCAATTGTCTTTCACATCATCCATGTATGGAAAGTAAATTGTAGTAATTTACAGTCACATCTCCCCCTGAACTTGATATACATGTTAGAACCATTAGCAAAGTGATGAGGCAGGAATCATGTGGAAGAGGCTTTGTAAATATGTCTGCAACTTGTTCCTTGGAAGGAACATATTTCATTTTGACCTTTTGTTCAAGCACCTCCTCTCTCATAAAATGGTATTTGATTAGAATGTGATTGGTTTTTGAATGCATGACAGGAGTTTTAGAGATACTTATGGCACTAGTGTTGTCACAAAGAATAGGTACCAGTTGAGGACATGTGGCTTGAATATCTTGCAATGTTTGGATCATCCAAAGAAGTTGAGTACAACAAGATTCAGCAGCAACATATTCTGCCTCAACATTAGATAAAGCGATAGAATATCGTTTCTTACTGAACCAAGAAAATAAGCAAGGTCCAAAATAGAATGCTCCTCCACTAGTACTTTTGTGATCATCAACATTACTTGCCTAGTTTGCATCTATGTAAGCATGAAGTGCAAATTCTGTGTTTTTCGGATACCATAGACCAAAATCTTCAGTTCCTTGTAGATACTTGAATATTCTCTTAACAGCTTGGAGACGAGTTTCCTAAGGATTTTCTTAAAATCACCCAACAATTCCAACTGGATGCATAATGTCTGGTCTTGCACCTATAAGGTAGAGCAAGCTTGCAATCATAGATCTGTATTATGGTTAATTGAATGAAGGAGAATCATCATTTTGACTAAAGATTTCATCATGTTACCATTGGTGAGCATATCATCTTGTAGTGTTCCATTCCATATTTTTTTGAAATTTGTTTGAGGTACTTGGTTTGAGAAAGAAAGATACCATTCTCAGTTTGTTGAACTTGAAGACCAAGAAATTATGTTAGTTCACCAAGAAGAGACATTTCAAACTCTTGTTGCATAATTGAAGCAAATCCTTGACTCACAGACTCTACACTTCTTCCAAATATGATGTCATCTACATAAACAATAGCTATCAAGAGTTTATGTATCAATTTTTATATATAGGTTGTTATCTACATAACTCTTTTTGAACCCTTGTTGAAGGTACATGTCAAGACGATAATACCATGCACGAGGAGCTTGTTTTAATCCATATAATGTCTTATTAATTTTTCATACCAATGTTTTACCATTTCCAAAAATGAACCCTTCGAGTTGTTCAATATAGACCTCTTCTTTTAGATCCCCATTTAAGAATGCAGATTGAACATCCATTTGATATACTCTTAAGTTATGAAAACTTGAAAATGTAAGAAACATTCTTATGGCTTCAAGACTAGCTACAAGTGCAAATGTTTCTTCAAAGTCTATCCCTTCTTTTTGGGCATAGCCTTTGCATACAAGTCTTGCTTTGTTTCGAATTGCTTCTCCATTTTCATTCAGATTGTTTTTGAACACTAATTTTGTCCCAATAACATTTTTATCATGAGGCCTTAGTATTAATTCCCGTGTATGGCTATTTTCTATTTGATCAAGTTCTTCATGCATTGCCTTAAGCCAACATTCATCTTTGCATGCTTGATTCACATTTTGAGGTTCAGTTGTGGATAGTAAGGGTAAGTAACTAGAAGTTCCAACAAGAGTTCTTCTAGTTTGTATTCATGCTTCCTTTTCACCCATAATTTGAGATTCGGGATGACTTTTCTAAACATGCCTTGAGGGATTCTTTTCTGATGTATCTGTATCTTCATTTTCTTATTCTAATGTTTCTCTATTTCCTTCTCCTACAACCTTTTGGCTTGTAGTAGGCAGAGGTTTGTCATCTGTTGGTTCCTCTTTTGGTACATGTGGATGCTTCATCAATTATAGCATCTATGCATTCAACAACCGTTTGAAGCCTTTTATTATAGAATTTATATCCCTTTCTTCTAGAAGAGTATCCAAGAAGGATTCTTTCATCAGCTCTAAATTAAAAATTTTCAAGCTTATCATATTTTTTCTTTATGTAACACTTGTTTCCAAAAATTCTATAGTGTTTGACAGTTGTAGGCTTACAAAACCATAGTTCATATGGATTTTTATCATTGTTTACTCGAACATGAGATTTGTTAAGAATATTCATGGTTGTATGTGTTGCTTCCCCCTAGAAGGTATGCAGTGTTCCTGACTCATCAAGCATGGCACGTGCCATTTGTTGGATTGTTTTGTTCATTCTTTCTGCTACTCCAATTTGTTGAGAAGTCTTAGCTATAGAAAATTGTCATTTGATGCCATGTTGTCTACAAAAATTGAAAAACTCATATGATATAAATTATGCTCCTCTATCATATCTAAGACATTTCATTTTCAAATCTAACTCATTTTCTACCAGAGCCTTGAATACTTTAAACTTATCAAATGCCTCATTTTTATGTTTTTGTAATCCAATCCAACACATTCTTATAAAATAATCAATGAGCAATATGAAGTATTTTTCACCATGAGGAGACTTATTTCTCATAAGACCACACAGATCAGTGTGAATAAGTTCAAAAGGCTTACTTGAAGTACCTTTTTTAGCATTAAACTGAACTATGGTTTTCTTACCAAATTGACATGATTTGCAGATGTTATTTTTAGGGGGAGAGATGTTGGGCAAGTCACGAACTGCTCCCATTCTACTGGATTTGTATAATTGAGAAAAGCTAAGCTGTCCCAACCTTTTGTGCGAAATCCAGCTTTCTTCAGATATGTTTAAGTGATAATGTTCTCAGTCACTTTTGAAGACATAGACATTGCCTAGAGTTCTTGTTCCCTTTATTATGATCTTACCTATGTCCATATTTCTTACCATGCAATTCTTTTGTCTGAAACAACTTCATGCCCTTGGTAACACATTTGACTAACACCTTAACAAGTTATGTCTTAATCCATCAACAAATAAAACATTTCCAACCTTGACCTTTTTCTTTAACAACGCAGTTCATTTCCCTTTGATAACAACAGGTGAGTTATTACCAAAAGTCACATTATTTTATTTATTTATTTCATTAAAATAAATAAACTTATATTTTCCACCTAGCATATGCTTCGAACATCCATTGTCAATGTACCACAAATTTTCTTGATCTCCCGCATACAAAGCTAGACTAGAATTTTCAGAGTCTGTAGTTTTTGTTTTCCATACATTGGGTGTTATTGTCTTCTTCTCATGCTAGTAAGATGGCCCCATTTTGCTTATGCATTCAGTTTCTTTATCACCAAAGTTATTTCGAAGAGAACATTCAATTTCATCTTGAAAAGGTGAGAAAACATTATAAGAAATATTCTTTGCCCCGATCTCATTCTTTTGTTTTCTTTCTTCTCTAGTCATAATAGTTTTATAAGCAACGCATTGAACAACTTTGTGACCAAAATTATGACAAGTAAAGCATTGACCATTGAAGTAGTACCTGGGAGTCTAATACCTTCTTGAGTAGCTTGACCTTTGACTATGGTAAGGTTGTTTTGCTTGAGAGATATTTCATCATTCATTCTTTTGCTGAGAACTATAATTCTAATGATTGCTTCCTTTTACTGCATTGAGGTAGCTTCATGTACCTGTTCTAGAAGATTTTATAGTTTTTAACTATTCACCATTTTCAATTGTATCCAAGACCTGCCTTGATTAGAGGAGAGCGTTGCACTTTGATGATTACTTCTAAAGTCTCAGATCCATTAGCAAATCTAAGATTTAGAGCCGTTGTTTTCTCAATTTCCTTTCTTAGACCCACTATTTCAAGTTCTAAATTTTCGCAGTGCCTTTCTTTTTTAGAACTTGTTTCTTTAAAACTTCTTTAGCTAATTAGCTTCTTCTAGACAGACTTTTAGCTGAGTTTTTTCTTTAACAAGAGTATTTTCCTTACAGATTTTATTTTCTTCTAGAGCATCCATAAAAGCATCATCAAATTCATTTACACATTTTTCTTCAAATTCCATAAGCAATTGACAATCTTGATTAGATTCAACATCCTCATTATTAGAAGAATATTCACTATCTTCGTGAGTATAAAAACTTTTCCTGTTATCAAACCCTATTTTAACATTCCCTTTTGAAGAATTATTCCCTTTCTCATGATTTTTTTTATAAGGACATTTAGCTGCATAGTGACTAACCCTTCCACAAGCAAAACAATTGAATGGAAGCTTACCTCTAAACTTCTCAATTCCTACTTGGAGTTTCTTCACAAAAATTGTTGCTTCTTCGTCTGAAATGTAACATGTTTCCTTATGCTCTTCCTTTTCCTTCCTTTTGTATGTAGCTTTGAATGTTTCTTCTCTGATATATGATGGACCCTGTTTTCTCATTTCATAAGCTGTTAAAATCCAATGGAGTTGTTCAATAGTGAGATTCTTCAAATCTTGCATTTCTTCAATGGAAGAGACTTTGGAATCAAACTTTGAGGTTAGAGATCTTAGAATTTTCTCAATAAAAATTGAATCTTTCATTTAATCACCAATATTTTTCATTGAGTTAACAATCTCATCTACCCTAAGGAAAAAGCTTGTAATACTTTCATCATTATGCATTTTGAGAGGCTCATATTGAATTCTAAACGTTTGAATTTTAGCACTCTTTCCCTTAATGTCACCACCATAGCTTTGGATAATCTTGTCCCATATAGCTTTTGTGGTATTCAGATGCATGACCTTCACGAATTCTAATTCTGCTAAGCCTCCTAAAAGAGCATTGATTGCCTTTGCATTGGTCTCATATTGTTTATTCCCTACATCATCTGTGGGAATGGAGGATGGGTATTGATATCCTCCTTCAACGATTACCAATACATGAACTCTAAGTGACTGCAAAGATGCTCTCATTCTATATTTCCAAAATACCAAGTTAGTTTCATTAAACAAATGTAGCCTGATAGAAGATACTCCCTCTTGATTGCTCATCTTGATGGATCTCCCTTTAAGCAATCAAGCTTCTTCTAAGGGACCTTCTCTAATACTAATTGTTAGAAAAATACTGAGCGGGGGGGTGAATCAGTATGTATGCTACTATTATTAAATTAACCTGCATATGTATGCTACTTCAGAGAAGGAAACCAACGTATATCCAGTTTACTGATTTTTCTAACTGATGATTATCTTTTATAATTCTACTAGAAAAATAATTACTTTTCAGTATGTTGTAGAAAACATAAGATATCACAACAAATGAGCAACACATAAAACACCAATATTTTAGGTGAAAACCCAATGTGGGAGAAAACCACCACTATTATTTTGTGTGTCTTCTTTCTTATGATATAAAGAAAAATATTACAATTGTGTTGATGCGGGCTCTTGTCAGTACGTAGGTATCTACCTGCAGAAGGCTACAACCTTCTATATTTTTCTAGAAACCACTGAAAGGGATCTACAAACCCATGAACTCGTTTACTGGCTCCTACTGAAAGGGAACCCCTTGTTGAGAAATCTAGGGCATAAAGTGTTTAGATGATTTCTGTACTTATGATAATTGCTTGTGATGGACATTTTACTTCTTTATTATGATCTTCCCTTCTTGGGTTATTATTATGTTCTTTTCATCAATACAATTACCAAATCATGAAAAATAAGGAGACAAGAGACACCATATATAGGCTTGTCATCCAAGGCCAAAACCTCTCTCTCTCTTTGAGAGGAAACCCCAAACAAAATTCTTCTTGTAGAGCTTCAATTGACGAATACCAAGACCATGACAAAGACCCTTGACACTATATTCCTCTCAAGACCAAGTCACTAGCCTCCTCTTCAATGTTGCACTTCCTCTTCCTCTTCTCGGCTTCCTTCAGATTCTCTGCCTCTTCTTGTAGGTTTGCAATCCTACCACATAAACCCTAGAATACTTTCGCTCCTTGATTAGTCTCCTTAAGAGGGAGACTCATTTCACTTCCTTACTCTTCCTCCCTGAGCAAAGTCCTTTCCCAAACTTGATCACTGTAAACTTCGGTCTATCCTTGCCAATTCTGAACCTGCACTTTTTTGCACATGTGAGTGTAATCTGGCCCAAAAAGAATCCTCTAAAGATGACCCTCTCCTTCACTATCTTCTCTTCCTCCTTCCCTGATCTAGAGGCTCTTTTCTTCGCAGGTTTCTCGCACTTCTTAGTAGACCTACTTCGTTGAATTGCTTGTCTCCAAATGAGGACAAGCACTTGCATATATAGTCGTTGGTCATGACTGTTTAGGCCAACATGATCTTTGGAGAAGACCGACTTCATCTTCTAGAATAATCTCTTCGTTGTAGGCCAACTTGACGAGGGATAGTGACAAGGTCTTAGAGGATGCCTTTACACAGAGAAGTATGACTCTTTACAATGTGTAACATGTCTTCATTACATGGCAATGACTATTTAGACTTTTATGACTAAACGACAAAATTCTTAAGGGCTCTCAATGGGAGCTCATACTAAAAACAAAATCTCTTGCTCATGAAACCCATGATGCAAGCATTGCAATAATTTTATTTTTCTTCTTTACATCTCTTACATAAGATCACAATTACATGTCATTATGAAGACCAAACCTAGTTACACTTTTCAACACTATCTCTTAACTAGGGAGGTATTCATAATGGTACTTGGTCATTCTCAATCTAAAGAATTTCTTATAAGAAGAATCAGATCGGTTACCCAATTTTTTAGCATCGTATCAACCAGCGTTATTACATAACAAGGCCTTGACTAACAGCTCTATCTCTCCACAATATTTGAGCTCAATGTTGGTGAGACCAATGATTTATAAACACTCTCATCACTGTCTCTCCCGGAACATACCCTACTCGAGTTCTCAGGGTGTGTTCTATCAAGACTATTCTTATATGGAATCCTCAGCCCTCAAAGGATATCGGTCCTCTACAACTACTCTTATCTTGGATGCCCTATCTCATCCTCAAAGAGTATCAAATTCCAAATGATTACCCAATCCTCCATTCTGTCTTCCCAGGTGAAGACCAGAATGATGTGTCCATCTCTCCCTCTCATTTAGGGAGGACATACATATTCCAATAAAGGAATGTACTCATTCATACAAAAAGAATGTACCTAAGCTCCCTCTTGGCTTAGGAATTTTCAAGTTTCTTCCAAGTAAGAAATGTCTTTCCAGGCTCCCTCTTAATTAGGGACCGACCTACAACAGCTCCTTAGGTGGAGATGATGGGACAACTAGTTGCTTGAATAACTCCATTCTTTGATGTCATGAATTTATTTGTTACAAAGTCTTCAACGTTTTGGGACTTCTTCATAGGGCACAAACCATCCATCACTTTTATCCATGAGTCAGTCATGTCATCATTTCTTTCATCAAAATGTGATCCATCAGTCCTACATTTGGCCTTGCTTCATGTTGTGTTGTCTTCATCATGCTTTCTTCTTCAAAAGGATCTTGCATAGATATCCTTCTACATGGTTCTCTTGGAAGACATCCATAGTTTTGATATCTTTGCATAAGCCCATCTAGATACTAATTCATAAATAAGAAATGAACACTTAAATTATAATTACCTTTGTGATGGTCTTTCATCATGACATCTTTCTATAGGCATCAACATCCAACATACATATTGACACATCTCATAAAGATATGTATTGTCAAGGGTGGCCAAGTTTTCTAGAATTTCATCAGAGTATTCATATCTTTCTGGGAGAAATCATAATCAAACCTTCTTGGTATTTCAGATATTCACTACCTTTACCATTGTTGCTTCTTCCACGATCTCTTCCTTTCTTTCTTCACATATTTCATTCCCAAGAACTTCCAAATAGAGTTCCTAAATTTTAGTTAGTCACCTCATACTCCATATGAGGATACATTATGATGATTTCATCTAGTAAATATGTGACTCATGCATTCATGCATCCTTTGTGGGAGGATATTTTTCCTTTGATCATGCTTCTTAAGAGAGAACATTGATCCATGTTGCTTGCACCCATATGACATGACTTCCATAATATCACATGTAAGCATGCATACCTCATCTTTACTTTGGGTCATCCAGACATCCTACTACAGCTTCCTCTGAATGAAGTAGCTTCATTCCATTGACTTGGTTCCCTATTATGTCATCCTACCATCAACCCATGAATTCCACAAGTTTAGAATTATTGATGAAACACGTCTCTCCTCGTGATCGGTGAACCTTATGTTGATTTATGTAGCATCGTATGTGCTCTAGCCTCGATATTTTGCAGAGAGGCTAAGACACATGAATTCTCCAATACCCATAAATCGTTTGGAAAAATTCCACCTAGAGATGGTTTAATTAAAATAATTAATCATTTTTAATGTGTTCCTAAGGCTAAATTTAGGAAATGTGATTAATTAAAGGGTATTAATTAAATATGGTGTGAATCTTCTAGAAGAAGACGAGAATCAACTCCCAGTTAATATTAGCCCTTTATTATGTTTTAATCTTGGTCGTTGGTGCTCCAACGAGAAATTATAAGGAGCTTGATGGACACTTGAAGAACACACCGAAACAGTGAGATCTAGAAATCGAATTTCTCAAGAGTAGCAGCGTTGAGTTGTCAGAGAGATATCGAATGATCTTCTTGTGGTGAGGGGCAGATATAGTAGACCAGAGGGAAGTTTTGCAGTCCTGGGGAGTGCAAGGCATACAAGGCAATAAGAGGTCCCAAGAGGTAGTGCAGTGCCACGCAGAGGCAACACAGAGCTTCAGAGGGAGTCCGTAATTTTGTTGGGGAGCAGTCGAGATCTAGTGCCAGAAGCCAGGGTGTGAGACCGGAAGGCTAAGGAGTCGAGTTTCAAGAGGCAGAATATCAGAAGGAGGAGGTGACGCATCTCCTTGAAGTTGTGACGTAGTGACTACGTGAGCCCATGCAGAGACAGTGTAGAGGCAGCGTGGGGCTAGCCATCAAGAGCCTGGATCAGAGTCGGATCACCAGTGATAGTGTGAGAACATTTCTCACTTCCTCTTTGCCCGTTTATTCTTTGTACCATAGTTCCAGTTTGGGCATCTAGAGATTTGTACTCAAATGACTGCTACATAATAATAAAACCCTCAGTTGCTGCACTAGGTTTCCCACACTGGCCTTTTTCGGGAACATTGGTCCAAAAACAACGGTGTAATTGTGTGTGTTTATTTCTCTCCTATGCAGTATTTGTGCTTCTACAGTATTTTATTTTGTGAAGGATGCAGTGTATGAGTTTCAATATTTACTGTAGAACACAGTAAATAATTTGTTCAGTTTATTGAACAAATAGAAGAAACTTAATCAGTTTTTGTAGTAGGATTCGGAGTTTCTGAATTTTCACATGGTATTAGAGCACAAACTGTAAGCAGAAGAGCATAGTGCAGAAGGAAGGAGGCAGTCGGAATTTCTGCATAGGCAGCAATTCGAAACCCTTAGGGGAAACATATTTCCTCAGCCAGGACGGTCAATTTTTCATGGAAATTTTACTTCTCTGAGTGAGTCAACTGAGAAAAAAAAATTCTAGATTGAAGAGTGCCAGAGGTAGAGGGAGTATCAGCAGTTTCCATGTAGAGCAGATCTTCACCTGGGATGCAGATTTTGGAGCAGTTGCTAGTGAAAATAGTATCAGGAGGAACGAGGAGCACACATTGAGGGAATTCTTTCCTTAGGGGACTTCTAGTTAAGAAGTTCGAATTTTCCTAGCAAAACAGCAGTAGTTGTGTGCGGAGTTTCTCACTCCATAAGTGAGTGTGAATAGTTGGGCAGTACATGCACAGAGGAAAAGAGGAGGAGTTCAACAATTTCAGAGAGATGGCATCAGCTAGGTTGAGAGATTAAGATCGGTTGGACGGAGCCTCCAACTATATGATCTGGAAGGCTAGAATTTTCTGCCTTCTAGATGAGCATGATCTCAAAACTTATATCAATAGTGTGGTAGTTGTACCCACAGATGCAGATCAACTTAAGAAGTACTCGGAGGAGATGGAAAAAGCTAAGAGTTTGATTCTCGATGGGGTTTGATATCACATGGTGATCTGAAAATGAGATCTTATATTAATATTAAGGTATTACAGACTCGTGCATGGATTTGCCTATATCACTTAGTGCAACGGATCGATAAGATTGTGAATAATATAGACAATGAGCAATTAGAGAAACATAATAGACATACACACATCACACAGCAAAATAATCAAGGAGTTGACCCAAAACTCCTGGGCTACGTCTCCTGGTCTAGCCTTCAATGGTGACCTCCCTATTATGTCTTCAAGAGCAGAGTTTTACAAAGTGAGCTCAAATTCAGTCTCAACACAACATATACAAAACAACATGGCTTTATTTGGATCCCCCAAGTCTTTCTGAGTACACAGACTCTCCCCACTGACTCTCTGTCTCTGTTTTCCCCTCTCTCTCAGTTCTCCTACTATTGTCTCTATCATTCTATGGCTTTTTAAGTCAATCTGTGTTGGTCTGTTCATTTTCCCTTTCGAGCTCTCTAGGTCTCGGCCTCTGTCTGCTCAAATCCTCTCTAAGCGTTAAACAATCATTTGTTAAACGTCTTTAGGGAAGGTGGCCACTTATTCTACAATGGAAGGGACCATCGGCACATTGAAAATCCCAAAGTATCGTTTTCCCTGTTTAAACAGAGAAATACACAAAAAATGTTGTAAAACACTTCCTATCAGACTTGAAATCACATCGAATCTGCCATATAATCCATCGGGTCTTCCCTTAAATCGCTATTGCAAATCGCTTAGTCGTGGGTTCCTTTGTATTTGGGTTTATTATGAAAAATCCCAATTACACAGAAAATCCGCAAAAACGCTCCATATCGAACTTCAAATGTTATGATATCGCATTCATAAACCAGTCAGGTCTGGCTATCGCAAGTTGCAAGTGTATCATCCCCGCTCCTTTGTATCGCTCTGATGTGATATTGCGATGTGATATATCGCAATCGCATATCACATAGTCCTCAGGCGTTGGTAAGCGCTCCTTTGTATTTTGCCGATGCGATATTGCGAATTAACCTGGGTCGTCGATCTATGCGCTTGATCGACGGTCCTTGTTGACTCACGCTGATCGTTGTCACAACTTCCATAGGGTTGCCTCCGATAACCTCTGCTTGCCACCGTCGATTGCAATATGTCGATCGAATCTGGACCGTTGATTGGCCAGATCCGACGGCTCCTGTGCATCATTTTTCAAGCCTCCTATAGCTCTATTTTTCACTATTTCTTCATGTTTTTCAGGCCCAATAGTGTACTCTGCCATTTTTAAAAGTTCATCCTTTGCGATAGTTTTTTATTTTTGAAGACTTAAAGGGTTTCCGGGATCCATTTTGGATCATGCCTTCCCACTGAAAAAGATTTTGGACCACCAAAACTTGGTTTTTAAGCATCGATCAAGTGAGGATACAACTTCCTCACTTGTCCAATCTCTATCCATCGTGCACTGCTTGGTTTTGAACTTTTGAGTCTGATTCTCAGGTACTCAACATCCTCTCTGCGTGTAGTTCTCACCTTCCTGTCCAGAACTATGTCTTCCTGCAACTCATTGAGATATTCAGGTAACAGACCATCAATAGAAGACAACTGACTTTGCTCTTCAGGATCTTAAATCAATGAAGGTTCATATAGTTTCAAGTTTTCTGCATTAACAATTGAATAGATATGCATATAAGCTGGCAAATCAAGGCGAAATGTGTTTTCACCAATTTTCTCAAGTATCTTGAAAGGCCCATACCTTATTGGTTTCAGATTCTTACCTTCACCTTGCATTCTGTCTTTGCTGATGTACAGCCAAACTTGATCACCAACCTGGAAGCTATGCTTAATTTGATGCTTTTCATGCCTTGCCTTGTACTTGGCCTGGCTTCTTTCCAACTGTTCCTGCACTGCCTGGTGAATTTCTTGGATTTGTTCAATGAACTTGGTTGCTTTGTCCACATCATTGTGTCCATCAACTTCTATGTCTTTACCAAAGACAAAATCCAAGGGAGACTTTGGTATAAAACCGAAACAAGTCTCAAAAGGAGATATCTGAGTAGAAGAGTGTTTGGCATGGTTGTAAGCATGTTGCACATAACACAAATGTTCATCCCAAATCTTGGGATGCTTGCTACAATAGTCCCTGAGCAACTGGATCACTGTCCTGTTGACCACCTCTGTTTGACCATTTGTTTGTGGATGAAATGTTGCGCTCTTCTTCAATCTAGTGTCCATCAACTCCCATAGACTTGACCAAAACTTCCCAACAAATTGGGAATCTCGATCAGATACAATAGAAGTGGGTAACCCAAAATGAACCCATACATGTTGAAAGAATAACTTTGTTGTTTGTTCAGTTGTAACCTGCTTGTTACAAGGTATCAAAATACACATTTTGCTTAACCTATCCACAATAGCATACAAATAATCATGACCTTTTCTACATTTTGGCAATCCCCCAACAAAGTCCATGGAAACACTTTCCCAATGACAAGAAGGAACTGGAAGTGGAGCGTACAAGCCTATTTTTCTATTATTGGGCTTGCTTTTAGCACACATAGTACACCCTTTAAGATATCTAGAAACTGTTTTATGCATTCATGGCCAATAATAGAACCTTTGTAGCTATGCAACTGTTTTACTTACACCAAAATGACCTGATATAAGAGAAGTATGTGCTTCTCGGATTATGTTAACTCTTTCAGTTTGTGTAATGCATAACTTTCCCAAATGATACAAGAGTTGGTCCTTAACATAATAATCCAATTCTTCTACTTGTTTACCATGACTTGAGGTTGCATATGCATCTTTAAAATCTACATCTTGAGCATATTGTTCAATGTAGCTTTCATGCATTACTGGGTTATGCTTAAGTATAGTAAATGCATTTATGATTGGCCTTGATAGCATATCTACAACTTTGTTGTGTATGCCTTTCTTATATATGATGGTAAGATGAAATTGTTGTAGAAAACCCATCCACCCATAGTGTCTTGATTGCTGCAATTTAGTTTGTGAGTGAAAATATTGCAATGGTTGATGATCTATATGTATAATTATTTCTTTGCCCATTAGGTAATGTTTCCACTTTTTCACACTATGTACTAATGCATACAATTCTTTATCATATGTGTGATAATTAACTACTGCAGAAGTAAATGTCTCAAAATGATAGCATATGGGTTTACCGTGTTACATCAACACTGCTCCCATGGCATAGTCAATGGCATCTGTTTCAATCTCAAATGGTCGTTGAAGATCGTAATGCTAGTACTGGTGTTGTACTAATTTTTTCTTTCAAGGTGTCAAAGGCTTTCTGTTGTTTTCCTCCCCACTGAAACACCTTGTTCAATCATGTTAAAGCATGTAAGGGAGCTATAGTCAATGAAAAGTTAGCAATAAACTTTCTCCAATATTGTGTTGCTCCTAGGAAACTCCTAACTTCTGTAGCGGATTTGGGTTTAGGCCAGTTCACAACGACTTCAACCTTAGAGGGATCTATCTTCAATTCACCACCTCCTATAATATGACCCAAATAATTTAAAGATGTTTTTCCAAATTCACATTTTGATAACTCCACATAGAGATTTTCTCTTTTCAAAACATCTAAAATCTGTTTTACATGCTTCAAATGTTCTTCCCATGTTTTACTGAAAACAAGGATGTCATCTAAATATACAATTACAAAATCATCAATAAACAACCTGAGTACATCATTCATAACTCTCATGAAAGTGGCAGGAGCATTAGTTAAGCCAAAAGGCATAACCAGTCATTCATACAGCACTTGCTTTGTCTTGAAAGTACTGTTCCATGCATCTTGTTCTGCAACTCTGACCTAATGATAGCCACTACGCAAGTCTAACTTGGAAAACTAAACTGCTTCTTTCAACTGATCTAATAGATCATCAATGCGACGAAGAGGATAACGATTCTTGATCGTTATTTTATTCAGTGCTCTATAATCAATGCACATCCTCCATGAACCATCTTTCTTTCTCACCAGTACGATTGGAGATCCACATGGTGATGTGCTTAGCCTTATGAACCCTTTATCGAGCAGCTCCTGTACTTGCTTCTTGATTTTTGCATTCTCTAAAGTAGATAACCTATACATTCCAATGTTAAGTAATGGAGCATCTTGCTGCAAATGAATATCATGTACTATTTCTCTTTTTGGTGGCAGACCTTTAGGTTCTTGAAATAGGATATCATATCATGAAACAACTTTAACTAAATCAGCTTTTTGTTTAGCATCACAACCTTCAAATACATTGGTTTTATCAGAGTTCTTTTCCTTTACAACCATTAGTAAAAATTGTTTGCATGAATTTACAATTCTTTTCATCTACCCTGAATTTATGAGAGAATAGTTATTTTTGAGTTTATGAGCTCTTACAATATATTCTATTCCATCTTTAGTGAGTTGATACTTATTTTCAGCTCTATAGAAAATGGCTTTTCTATCATACAAGTAAGGACTTCCTAAAACAATACCACATATATCCAAAGGAACTATATCTATCTCAACCTCATCTACAAATGTTGACCCAATAGCAAACCTAAGTTTACATTGTCTAGTCACTTGTAGCTTTGTTTTATCACATACCCAACCTAATGAATATGGCTTCTTGTGAGGTTTTGTTAGTAAACCCATCTTCTTTACAATTGTTTCAGAAATCAAGTTTACTTGTGATCCACTATCAAATAAAGTATCAATCTTTTGGTGCTTGAAAATAACTCTAATATGAAAAATTGCATGTCTTTTCCTCTCATTATCTTCATTATTAATAGATTGTGCAGAATTACTTATAGATGCTTTAGAATTTTTACCTTTTATACCTGTGGTCATGACTGTTGTTTCATCATCTGAGTCTGACACCAAGTCTTTCTGAATAGCAGAAGCAGTCTTCTTCTTCTTACCACCAAACTTCTTAGGTTTCAGCTCCAGATGCAAAGACCAATAGTGTTCATCATCGTGTCCATCCTTCTTGCAGTGAGTGCATGAAGGTTTGTCCTTATGTACAGTTTTTGCCTTCCTCTCCTTCCATTTCAACTTCTTCTTTTCCTTGTTCTTGCTTGCAGAGGGTTTTGATGATCCCCCAATCTCTAGGTTCACATTCTTGCCTCTAGCTTCTAGATGTGTAGCCTGAACTGATACATCATCTAGGCTAGTGGGGTTAAACATGAGAATGGTGTGCTTAAAATAGCTATGCAGACCACCTATATAATTCAACAAAGTTTCAAATGAGTCTAGAGATATGCCTAGAGTTAAAGCTCTTTTTCTAAATTCCTGGGTATAACTTTGTACACATTGGCCCTTTAATTGGCGAAGAGTTTGCTAACTCATCATTACTTGTTGCATATAAGCTAGAGGATAAAATTGTCTTTTAATGGCAGAAACAAATTCATTTCAGGTAAAAATAATTTTACTACGTCTCTTTAGATCAACTTGTGTCTTGCCTTCCCACCACACTAGTGCCATTCCTCCAAGGCGAAGGCTAGCCAGCTAGATCTTTCTCCTTTCTAAATCAATGTTCTTCACCTTGCAATATACATCAATCTTTCTAATCCAGTTATCTAGCTTTTCTGCATTTAATTCTCCATCATAAATTGGCAAATCAAACTTTACATCTAATTTAATCAAAGATGTTTTCTTCTTTTTCTTTTCAGGGCTAGGAGATGAGGATGATGGAGGTGATGGTGGAGGAGATGAGGGAGGAGGCTTTTCCCCTTTCCCTTTGCCCTCTGGATGGGCATCTAGAGAAGGTTCCTCTGCTACATTGTCCTGTTTCGGTGTTGAGGTGCTTTCACCTCGACCCTTCTTAAACTCCCGATACATCTCTTCCACCATGGCTCTCATGGCCATAAAGTTGTCCATGAACTAAGATTTTGATTCCAATGGGACTTCTCCGGCCATTCTCCTCTGGGAGTAGACTCTTCCAATCTCTGGATTAGCCTCAACAAGTTCTACTTCTCCTAGTTTGCGCTTTGGCCTAGTTAGCATACAAAAATCCAGCACAAGCTTGTCTAACCTTAACAAACCAAAAACCAATATCTCTGATACCACTCGATTTGAAAATGAGATCTTATATTAGTATTAAGGTATTACAAACTCGTGTGCATGGATTTTTCTATATCACTTAGTGCAATGGATCGATAAAATTGTGAATAATAGAGACAATGAGCAGTTAGAGAAACAATAGTCATACACACATAACACAGCAAAATAATAAAGGATTTCACCCAAAACTCTTGGGCTACGTCTCCTGGTCCAGCCTTCAGTGGTGACCTCCCTATTATGTCTTCAAGATTAAATTTTTACAAAGTGAACTCAATTTGAGTCTCAACACAACAGATACAAAACAACAGGGCTTTACTTGGATCCCCCAAGTCTTTTTGAGTACACAGACTCTCCCCACTGACTCTCTGTCTCTATTTTCCTCTTCGTCTCAGCTCTCCTGCTACTGTCTCTATCATCTTGTGGATTTTTAAGCCAATCGGTGCTGGTCTATTCATTTTCCCTTTCGGACTCTCTGGCTCCCAGCCTTTGTCCGCTCAAATCCCCTCTGAGCATTAAACAATCATTTGTTAAACGTCTTTAGGGAAGGTGGCCACCAATTCTACAACGGAAGGGACCATCGACTCATTGAAAATCCCAAAATATCGTTTTCTTTGTTTACACAGAGAAATACACAAAAAACATTGTAAAATGCTTCCTATCGGACTTGAAATCACATCGAATCTGCCCTATCATCCATCGGGTCCGCCCTTATATTGCTATCACAAATTTCTCGGTCACAGGTTCCTTTATATTTGGGTTTATCATGAAAGATCCCAATTACACAAAAAATCTGCAAAAATGCTCCATATCGAACTTCAAATGTTATGATACCGCATTCGTAAACACGTCAAGTCCGGCTATCGCAAGTTGCAAGTGGATTGGCCCAAGTCCTTTGTCTCGCTCCAATGCGATATATCACAATCGCATATCACATAGTCCCTAGGCCATTGGTAAGTGCTCCTTTGTATTTTGCTTATGTGATATTGCAAGTTAACCTGGGTCGTCGATGTGCATGCTTGATCGACAGTCCTCGTTGACTCGCACTGATCGTTGTCACAAATTCCATAGGGCTGCCTCCAATAACCTCCGCTTACCACTGCCAATTGCGATATGCCAATCGGATCTGGACTGTTGATCAGCCAAATCTGACAACTCCTGTGCATCGTTGTTCAAGTCTCCGATAGCTTTTTTTTCACTGTTTCTTCATGTTTTTCAGGCCCGATAATGTAATCTTCCATTTTTAAAGGTTCATCCTTTGCGATAGTTTTCTATTTTTGAAGACTTAGAGGGTTTCTAGGATCCATTTTGGATCACATAGTATCTCACATAGCTGGCAAAGATACTTCTTGACAAATGTGGGAAGCACCAGCTACGTTGTAGGAAGGATCTTCCGAGCAGCGGAAGACGTATCTTGAGGAGACGCTGAGAAACATGAGGATGCAGAAAGGGGAGCATATATACCCCTTCCTTACTAGGCTTCAGGATGTCCGGGATTAGTTGGCTTCAGTAGGAACAATGCCCCAACCTACAGAGTTTGTACGATTAGCACTGAACAGTGTTTCTGAAGAATGGTAAATTTTCGTCCAGAGTATCCTAGGCAGAGAGAAACTTCCAGATTGGGAACATGTGTGGTTGATTTGCAGCAAGAGGAGATGAGGAGAGATATGGTGAAGAGCACCATCAGTGGTGCTAGCAGCAGCAGTGGGACAAAGCAAATAAAGGAGGAGGAATATGTGGGCCCTTGCATCTAAGAGGCAATAGGAGCAGCACAGGAGGAAGAAGGGAATTTTGAAGATCAAGTGCTTCAAGTGTAGTGAGCTTGCCCACTACAGCACTCAATGTCCTCTCAGGAAGAAGGACAAGGAGGAGAAGTAGGATCAGCAAGTTGCATCCACTGAGATCGACAGGTTGTCCTCCAGACTGGAGTAAAAGTTTGCATGATCACCAAGTTACCTCCAGGGGTGAGGTGGGGTGATTTGAAGTTGTAGCCCCAAAGAGCTATAAGATGGGTAGGATTCTTGAGGAGGTCCACCTCATGAATCAGTACCTTGCTACGGGAGCCCATAGTATGCAGTAGCAAGATGGATCAGTGGAAATTGGTTCAATCAGATGCCAAAGTGACAGATGTAGTAGCTATTGGCAGTCAGATACTACGTAGCGTAGAGCAAAGTTGGTAGCAGTGTATTTTGACACAGAGCATAAACAGTAGTAACAGAGGCTTCAGTGACAGTGCAGAGTCTAGCAGTAATCAAGACTCGGATGACAGATGCATCATACTGACCACAGTTGGTTCAGTATTTTAGATGCTTTTCCATTGTAGTGGTTGTTGTTGCAGCAGTAGTAGTTGAAGAATGTTGCAGTGCAGATGCAGTGTTAGCAACATTTCAGTAAGGGCCAGCAGAAGCACGGATGCAGCAGTCAGAGTTATGCAATAGTTGATGGACAACAGATCCAAACATCAGCAGCACATCAGGAGATGGTGTAGAGACAAAGTGATGCTTCAGTGGGTTGCAACACTAGAGCACATTCCTCACTAAGAGGGAGTGTTGATTTTTACAACATCGGATATGCTCTAGCCTCGAGATTTTGTAGAGAGGCTAAGACACGTGAATTTTTCAATACCCAAAAATCGTTTGGGAAAATTACACCTAGAGATGGTTTAATTAAAATAATTAATCATTTTTAATGTGTTGCTAAGTCTAAACTTAGGAAATGTGATTAATTAAAGAGTATTAGTTAAATCTGGTGCGAATCTTTTAGAAAAAGACAAGGATCAACTCTCATTTAATCTTAGGCCTTGATTATGTTTTAATCTTGGTTGTTGGTGCTCCAATGAGAGATTATAAGAAGGAGCTTGATGGGCACTTGGAGAACACACTGAGATAGTGAGATATAGAGAACGAATTTCTCAAGAGTAGCAGCGTTGAGTTGCCAGAGAGAGATTGAGTGATATTCTTGCAGTGAGGAGCAGAGATAGTAGATCGGAGGGAAGTTTTCCAGTCTTGAGGAGTGCAAAGCATAGAAGGAAACGAAAGGTCCATAGAGGCAACGTAATGCCACGTAGAGGCAGTGCAGAGCTTCAGAGGGAGTTCATAATTTTGCTGGAGATCAGTCAAGATCCAGTGCCAGAAGTTGGGGTTTCAGACCAGAAGGCTAGGGAGTTGAGTTTCCAGAGGCAAAAAATCAAAAGGAAAAGGTGATGCAACTCCTAGAAGATGTGACGCAATGACTACGTGAGCCCATGTAGAGACTACACAGAGGCAGCGTAGGGCTAGCCATCCAAAGCCTAAATCAAATTCAGATCACCAATGACAGTGTGAGAATATTTCTCACTACCTCTTTGCGAGTTTATTCTCTGTATCAGATTGCTAGTTAGGGCATATAGAGATTTGTACTCATATTACTATTGCATAATAATAAAACCCTCGGTTGTTGCACCGGTTTTCCCACATTGGGTTTTTCCGGGGACATTGGTCTAAAAACAACAGTGTAATTGTGTGTGTGTTTATTTCTCTCCTGTGCAATATTTCTATTTCCGCAGTGCTTTATTTTGTGAAGGTTTCAGTGTATGAATTTCAATATTTACCATAGAACACAGTGAATAATTTGTTCGGATTATTGAACATATAGAAGAAACTTAATCAGTTTCTACAGTAGAATTTGGAGTTTCTGAATTTTACACCTTACAATGAAGATTCCATTAGAGAATCTGGAGGATATTGCATATCCTATCCTGCAGATGTTATCTTATTGACTAATGTATGATGAGCCTTGTCCTAGATGAATTCTTCCTTTTTCCATAAGTATATTTTGAGCTTTCAACTAGGTTTCCAAGAGATATACCATGCATAGCTATAGATTTTGACTATGTATGATGAGCCTTGTCTTGGATGACTTCTTCCTTTTCCCATAAGTATATTTTGAGGTTTCCAAGAGATATACCCTACATAGCTATAGATTTTGTCCCAGACATCCTTCATGTTACTTATGTCATGAGATTTTATATCTAATGCTTCTACCATGATGCCATTCTCTAATATGATGCATCCTAACTTATTTACAAAGCTTCCTATCTATGATTTACACAACAGAAGAATACCTTTTAGTGAAGGAGATTATCTCGGTCATAGTAGATATCTCTCACTTCCTCCTTCTTAGGCTTATTTATTTCAGGTTCTTCCATTTCTTCGGTAATATGGGGTTCTTCCTTATTTCTCTTGTTATTGTCCCTTTTAAGTTTAGGACAATATCTTCTATAATGCCCTTATTCTTGACATCCATAGCACTACACCTTAGCCATGTTCTTCCTTTTCTTTTGAGGACCAAATTTACCAAACTTTCCCTTTCCTTTCATCATAATAGCATATGCTTGATTCTTCTCATTTGATCCTACATCATTTTTTCCTTTAGTCTGGTTTCTTCGATCTTGCATAATGACCATAGATCCTGAAAACAGGTGGCTTATTTCTTCCCATAAATACTTGAAGTGAAGTTGCCCCATTCCTCTGGTAGTGCATTCAATACTATAGTGGCCATTTCTTTGTTGGACATTATTTCACCCAGATCTTGAAGTTGATCTCTTATTTCTGAAATCCTCATAAAATATGAAGATATTCCATCTTTCCTTGAGATCTTCAATTTGTAGAGTTCTTGCCTTAGAGAGATAAATTCTCTTGCGGTACTTACAGAAAACAACTCTACCAATTTGTCATATATTGCTTTTGAAGTGTCTAATTTTGATACATATGGGATGAGAGAGTCTTTGATAGATTCTATGAGAATCCTTTGGGCCCTCACTTCCCCTTTCATGAATTTAGCAAGTGCTTAAGTATATTCTTTGGGAAGTTGGGTTATTGACCCCTGGATGTGATCCATGACTTCATTCTCAATGAGGTTCATGTTTGTTCTTTTCTTCCATGCAAGAAAATTTGAAACCCCAATTAATTTGTTGCTCTCCTTGCAAAAAGACATTTTGATAGATTCAAATGAAGTCATATACTTACTTGAGTAGATGTTGCTTTCTTCACTTGCTTCTTCCTTAATCTTGATAGTGATACAGATAATAGAAATTAATCCTTGATAGGTTCTTAGATGAGAGAGAGCTTGCTTTACAAGCCTTTTGAGGATGATGACAGATTTCCTCGATCTAGTCTTCCTTGGTCTTTGAAGAGCTTCCACTCCTTAAGTGATGGATGATTGATGATCTCGGAAATGCTTCTAGGGTTTTGGTTTTTCTTTCTGCTTCCTTGATGATGATTTCACGACTCTTGTTGAAGTAGATTTCTTCGATCTAGGGTTTCAGTATGACGAAGATCTTGATTTCTTGTTTGGTATCCTTTGTCTCACTTTGATCCCTTTGAAACTCAATCCTTGTGTGTCTCCTTAATTAGATTCCCTTTCTTAACTTTAGCACCTTAGCTCTGATACCATGTTGACAAACCTAGGGCATGAAGTGTATAGATGATTTCTCTACTTATGATAATTGCTTTGGATGGACTTTTTACTTCTTGATTAGGATCTTCTCTTCTTGGGTTATTATTATGTTCTTTTCATCAAGACAATTACCAAATCATGAACAATAAGGAGACAAGAGACACAGTATATAGGCTTGTCAGCCAAGGGCAAAACCTCTCACTCTTTGAGAGGAAAACCCAAACGAAATTCTTCTTATCGATCTTCAATTGACGAATACCAAGACCATGACAAAGACCCTTGACACTAGAGTCCTCCCAAGACCAAGTCACTAGCCTCCTCTTCAACGCTACTCTTCCTCTTCCTCTTCTCAACTTTCTTCATATTCTCGGCCTCTTCTTGTAGGTCTACAATTCTACCATATAAACCCTAGAAGACTTCTGCTCCTTGATTAGTCTCCTTAATAGGGAGACTCCTTTCACTTCCTTTCTCGGCCTACTTGAGCAAAGTCCTTTCCCAAACTTGATCACTGTAAACTTCAGTCTATCCTTGCCAATTTCAGACCTGCACTTTCTTGCACGTGTGAGGGTAATCTGCCCCAAAACAGTCCTCTAAAGATAACCCTCTTCTTCGCTATCTTCTCTTCCTCCTTCACTGATGCAAAGGCTCTTTTCTTCATAGGTTTCTCGCACTTCTTAGAAGACCTTCTTCACCGAATTTCTTGTTTCCAAATGAGGACAAGCACTTTTATATATAGTCGTTGGTCATGACTATTTAGGCCAACATGATCTTTGGAGAAGGTCGACTTCATCTTCTAGAATAATCTCTTTGTTGTAGGCCGACTTGATGAGGGCTAGTGACAAGGTCTTGGAGGATGACTTTACATAGACAAGTATGAATCTTTACAATGTGTAACATGTATTCAATACATGAAAATGACCTTTAGACTTTTATGACTAGAGGCAAAATTCCTAAGGGCTCTCAATGGGAGCCTATACTAAAAATAAAATATTTGCTCATGAAACCCATGATGCAAGGATTACAATAATTTCATTATTCTTTACATCTCTTACATAAAATCACGATTACATGTCATTATGAATACCAAACCTAGTTACACTTTTCAACACCCCTACCCACTTTCTGAAGGTTGCAACCCTCAACGCCTTATGTGTTGAAAAATCCATAAGTTAGGTAGTTTAAACGATTTTCCTCTTAATGACATTATCTTGTGATGTTTTCATTATTATTAATATTATTTCTTACAATTTATCTTTTGTTATCATCAAGACTAATGCTAAGCAACAAAATAGAAAGAACATAAGATGAAGGCACGATGTCAGGGCAAAACCCCACTCTAAGGGAAAACTTGGTCAAATATTTCCTTCAGTAGATTCAAGATGAGACAACCAAGACTCTTACAAACTAGATTATACTCCCTCCATCAAGTCATCCTTCATCCTTCAGCATTGCAACCTTATCACTGTCATAATATCCATACCTTGAACCAAACCTTGAAACCATATCACTGTACTAGCATCAACACTGATCATTGTGGTAGCACTGGAAATCATCATAACATCTTTACATAATAGTACCGAACCATCCACGAAATTTCCGTCTTTTTCCTTCACTGAAATCAGCATCTATATCATAAAGTGAGCCGATATTATCCCTGTGATTCATACGAATCCTTCTCTGAAAATCGAACTTCTTTTCTGAACTTGTCTTCTAAAATTACCACTGAAACTTCCTCTTTGAAATAATGTGAGCTTTTGTACTTGTCGTTCTATGCAATGTCTAGGTTTGTATATATAGTGGTTGCCCAATATAAATGAGTCGACATGAGTATGTGAAGAGGTGTGTCACTGTAATTAGGTCGACATGAAATATACTTGATGATTATTCCTTTGAGGCCAATTTGAAGAGGCTGACCTGCAGACTTTGTTGAAGAGCCCGAGTAGATGACTTGATGACTTGATGGAGGAGTCTTTGACCAAGCAATAAATGAATTTACCAACCTAAAGCCTACAATGGAGGTTTGACCTAATAATTGACCCAAGCATGAAATCCATGCTTTAATAAGTCAATTCAATTTAATAAAAATTATTTTCACTTTATTTTGACAAATATATTACATTTGACTCAAGCACAATAATGAAGACCGAACCTAGTTACATTTTGCAACACTCCCTCTTAACTAGGAGGTATTCATATTTACATACAATCAAAGAGGTACATGGAAGATCTCAACACATGATCTATGAAGAAGTTTAGGCATCGCAATGCCATGGACTAGATTCCTGACCAGGGCAATCTATCCATTGGTCTTTCAACAATCCAGGCACGGCAATGCCACGAACTAGATTCCTGACTAGGGAAATCTATCCGAGTGAGACTAAGATGGACTCAAGCTTTCAACCTCTCTAAGTACCATCAGGCTTACATGCTAACCATCAACCCAAAGATCCAGGTGTGTATCCAAAAACAGAGCTCTTTAACCCACACCACCTTTTCCAACTTCAGGACCTAAACATCAACACAAAACTGTCGACCAGATGTCCTCCCATGCAATGTTTCACCCATATTAAGGATGACCAATCTCTCCCAATAAAATTGATTGGTAACCAACATGCTATCAAATCCTCCGAGAGATTTACCTGTACAAACACAACCGCAATTATTGATATACTTTCATATGTACATAATCAAATACAAACCTTCGAGGTCTTCCAGACAACTTGATGTTTCTTCTCAACTTTTCATAGTAGGACTATCAACTGAATATATCACAGAAGATTCCTCAATCATACTCTTTCCTTTCCTACTTCTCATGCAACAACATATCTATGAAATTCATTCTTTAATCAAAACCAAAATCTGCCCTCCCTCTCAACCAAGGAGCATCTCTTTATCCATACTCCCTCTTAATCTTCAGGGAGATCTCTTCTATTCAGGCTTCCTCAAGGAGATCAGCTTATTTTAGTCATCGAAGAATCATTCATGGCTTCCAACCATTTCATAAAAGTTATCATCATCCTCATCATGCCTATCACATCAATGAACATCTTCACCATATTAAAGATTGTGTACCTACACAACCTAGATATCAAGTAAAACCAAATCTATAGAAGCATGAAGTTAGCCATATCAGAATTATGGAAGCATTCAATTTTATAAATACAAGATACCCAAATGTAATCATAAACAAGAGACACGTACTCTTCAACATATTGCTAGGGACTTTGTCATAAACCCTAAACTATTTCATAACAACTTTCATTCCATCTAGGGTTTCAATGTTTCTTCCAAAGGTATGACACACCCTACTACAACATATAGAAAACCCTAGAAACAATTCAAACAAATCTAGATCTATAAAGCATCTAACAACCTTTCAAAATTCATATGTTAGACTTCCTACTATGGTTTCATTCAAATCCTAGATTTCATACAAAATAATCAATCAAGATCAATCACAGCTTAGTCATTAACATGACCAACTTCCACTAGGGTTAGTTGCAAACCCTAGATTTTCAATCAAACATCAACACCAACCAAAACTTAGATTTCAACAATCTTACACAAATTTTAAATCATCATATTGTCATTATACATCAAATATTTTTACTTCTACTAAGGTTTAACTCAAAAACCCTAGAATTTCATTTTCACAATCTTAACAATCATTATATAAATAGATCTCAAATTGTTATATCACACATACTAGAGAATTTAACTACTACTAGGTTTAAGATGCAAAACCCTAGATTTCCAAATATCATCATCCTAGAATCTCAGGCAATGACTTATATTAAACCCTAAGAATTATGACCATCAATAAGTAGGTCAACACAAATAGCTAGGAATTCATTATCACACATAATCATATCATATGTCAGACAAGATTAATACATTAGACGTATACAGGCCTAGAACAAACTAAGGTTTTAACCAAATGGACTTATTCCTAGGGTTTCATTCCTATGACTCTAAATACATAACAAGGGTTTTACTTATAGACCAAACCCTAAAGATCTAGGGTTTCATACTACAGCAAAGCAAACCCTTCTATCTGAAACATGCAAAGGTTCGGGATCTCAAACAAACATCATCCAACCCTAACAAGTTAAGATTTCATGATCATACTGAAATCCCAAACATGACATCATCAACAAAAACTTCAAATAGCATTTCATAATATCCCTGAGCAATTTAGGGTTTCAGACATTCACATTTAGCATACCCTTAGGTTAGGGTTTTCGAGAAACCTGTCTATGGTTCTATAAAAATCAGTTAAGTATATTAGGAGGGGTAGATTTATCAAGTGATGAATCACCCAGAACAAGAATTATTATGATTCAAGGCTAAACATAATGATGTTAGTCATGTAATGCAAACTTCAAAAATAAGATGATCACACCTTTAAGAGAATCTTGTAATGTGTATGCTTTGAAACATACCTAGAGATATTCCTTAGAAAACATAGTAAGGATTCCTTTAAGTGTTAAGTCATCATCTTTTATAGTTGTAGTACATGCTAACAAAGCACAGCATGTGATACCAAAGACATAATTTAATTTCTTAAGTTAGATCTACTACATCATGGAGGGAACCTTTCAAACATCAGTGGGGCCTTTTATTTGATATCCTAGAAAAACCCTAGAAGATAAGGATGTAAGTTATCTAGGAATTATAATCTTTATCCTAGACTAACTATACGCAAGAATCATTTAGAAGAACATACGTACCTTGTGATTGCATACCTCTAATTTGTCAACTTGTAGTAATAATACTTACCTCAAAGAGTCCTTTCTTCACGCTGGTTCCTTCGACTATCAATAGTATTTACCTTAGGATAGATTTTTTATTCTTTATGTGATGGATCTTCGTTCTTGTGATGTTTGAGATTTTCTTCACTGTGATAATATCGAATTGAAGTAGCACTGCACTGAGGGAGAATACTATTAAATGTGGAAGCATAATGGTAAATTGTGAGAGCATGGGAGCATAACATCGAACTGTGGAAGCATAGAGATCATCTTTCCACCAAGTTCAAGATCTTTGTCACTGTGGAGGCATCGAAACCGTCTTTGCCTCACAATAGGAGTCTCAAAACTTCCTCTGTGGTAGTACTGAGGTACCACTGTGTTGTCATCTTGTAATATCACTGGAATTGTAGTAAATGTGGAGGTATTGAACTATGGAAATACCAAATCCTTGTAATAGCATCAATGTTATGTATCCAGACCTTCTCACTGTGTTGACAGCGAAACCTTCTCACGGTGATGGAACTGAACCCTTATCATTGTAGTGGTATTATGACCTTCTCTTTGTAATGGCACTGGTTCTTTCTTACTGTGATATCACCAATGTGATAGAACAGAGTGTCATACATTGTATTACTGAAATAACAACGATTTGAGGTCACAAGGTCATAATATTGTGGAAGCATTGAGACTGTGTTGATATGATGACTAAGATGAGACCGAGACCCTCCTTCTTCTACCTGTGATTATACTGAGATCACACTTGTGATATCCAATTTTTTCTCACTTGTGTAACAACACTGAGATCATCTAAGCTCCGATAGTGAGTTCCATTAGTTTTATTAGCCCAAAACTGCCTTTGACCAATACCGTAGCTCTGATCCCAAGTTGGAAAATCCATAGGGTAGTCAATTTAAATGATTTTCTTCTTAATGACATTATCTTGTGATGTTTTCATTATTATTATTAGTTCTTACAATTTATCTTTTGTTATCATCACGACTAAGGCCAAGCATCAAAATAAAAATAACACAAGATGTAGGCACGATCCCAGGGAAAAACCCCACTCTAGGGGAAAACTGAATCAAATCTTTTCTTCAGCAGATTCAAGATGAGACGACCAAGACCCTTACAAACTAGATTAGACTCCCTCCATCAAGTCATCCTTCATCCTTCAGCACTGCAACCTTATCACTGTCATAACATCCATACCTTGAACCAAACCTTGAAACCATATCATTATACTAGCATCAAGACTAATCATTGTGGTAGCACTGGAAATCATCATAACATCTTTACAGAATAGTACAAAACCATCCACGAAATTTCCGTCTTTTTCGTTCACTGAAATCAACATCTATATCATAAAGTGGGCCGAGATTATCCTGGTGATTCATACGAATCCTTCTTTGAAAATCGAACTTCTTTTCTAACTTGTCTTTTAATATTACCACTGAAACTTCCTCTCTGAAATAATGTGAGCTTTTGTACTTGTCGTTCTATGCAATGTCTAGGTTTGTATATATAGTGGTTGGCCAATATAAATGAGCTAACATGAGTATGTGAAGAGGTGTGTCTCTGTAATTAGGCCGACATGAAATATACTTGATAATTATTCTTTTGAGGTTTTTTTGAAGAGGCTGACTTGGAGACTTTGTTGAAGAGCCTGAGTAAATGATTTGATGACTTGATGGAGGAGTCTTTGACCAAGAAATAAATGACTTCACCAACCTAAAGCCTATGGAGGCTTGACCTAATAATTGACCCAAGCATGAAGCCAATGCTTTAATAAGTCAATTCAATTTAATAGAAATTATTTTCACTTTCTTTTGACAAATATATTACATTTGACTCAAGTACAATAATGAACACTGAACCTAGTTACATTTTCCAACATTGTGGACCACTTTTCATAATTTTAGAATGGGTCCACCTGTCAAATAATAATCACACAACCTATAGGCCACCTTTCATCAAATTTTCAAATTAGACCCATATAAACCATAAATCAAAACAAACTGAACCATTGAATCTGAGACACTATCACACTGCAAATCAACTGAAATTTTAAGCAACAAATCGTTGAATGCATAACCCAACTAGAAATAACAAACATCAAATTATGTATGCAATTGTATTGAATAAGACTTGCGTATATACATGCCTTCTTTGTATAACAATTGCATACAGATCTCATAACACTGAACATTGAATCATCAATCACTGAACCATACAAGTTACGGATTACTGAACCAATTACAGGCCGTAGATCATACACCCAGTCAAACTTTCGTATCGTTAAAACTGATCAATTCAACCAAGTCGCCTCAATTTTCATTGTCAGACATAGATCATCATGCTAGAGACATCATCGACAAACAATAAGAAATAAACTAGACAACATCAACTGTAAACATCAATCATCATATCAAACCCTAGTTTGTGTACGTGACTTTCACAAGGAATATCAGTATATGGACGAGTTTACCATGCACAACACCCACGTACATATCTGGACATACTGAAAATTAATTCACATAATATATACACAACCCTACATAGATAGATCCGCGTATGTACATGGCTATGCCCAAACATACCAATGTCAGATCTGAAAAACTTTCGATGCAAATGCAATTTTCACTTTCCGTAACCTTTACTGTCAATACTACATATTTCTGAATAAATCATTTAGATCACAATATCACAGTTTCATCAATATTACCTACTTATACATTTGCATCAAGTAAATCAATCAAGCTACTTATACATTTGCCAAAAATTTGACTCTAGGGATTGGAAGACGGTCACTACAAAATTAGCTTATATAAAATGACAAAAATCACATCTTAATTATATTTCATGTGTTGCAAAAAAATAGCTTATATAAAATAACAAAAGTCGTGTCTTAATTCTATTTCGTGTGTTGCAATCCATAAGTTAAGATGCTTGTTGGTAAACATCATTGTTCATTGCCTGAAAAAGGAGTTAGACAAAGCACTAATACAAAATTGTAATAAATGGACAAGAAAAAGAGATTTTTCATGCAGCTTTTAAAGTAAGAGTTTTGAAGTGTTGTTCCCTCAAATGATAGTCATGAAGCGTTACAGCAAATCCAACCAAGTATCGAAACCTGCTGCCAGAACCACTGATTGAAACTTTGCTCACCTCACAACCTGCCTATGATACCAATTGATGGAAATATGTTAAAATTGGCAACTAGGGCCAAACTCCATGTGGATCATCTTATTTATGGCAGCTGATATTTTTCTTGGATCCCTCTCATCGAGAGGTGTAGGATTGATCTAAAGATCATCTGATTCCGCTAAGTATTCAGGAGTTATGAATTTATTTGTGTTATAAGACAATTCGTCAAGGTCAACCAACAACCAAATAACCCAAACATGTGTTCAACGTTTTAGTATAAAAGGAGATGACTTGAGAGTCATTTCACACACACTTCTCTCTTGATTTCTCTCCACTTGTCTTGGGTTTTAGTCGCAGGAGGAAAGGAGGCTTAACAATCAACCCTAGCTGTAGTCCTAGCCTTAGCTTCTACGCATAAACTAGCCATAGTCAAGAAGAAGAAATACGTTGCCCTAATCTAGAGGACGCAGTCATGAAGAGAAGCCCTAATGTTATCAAGAAGGATCCCTAACCTATACGTTGGTCTCTACACAATCAAGAAGGAGGCCTATAGCCCTATATGTTGGTCCCTAAAAAGACGTAGTCAAGGAGGATAATAGCATGCCCTATCCACAGAATTAGGACGCTACCCTAGACAACGTGGAAGGGTATGGAAAGCATATCTCTGAGGTAATTGTAAGGGCTAAATGCAGTTAATTTAAGCCCTGTTTTAGGGTGAAGGAGGGTCGAGTTCCCTTGTTGGAAGAGTCGCAGTCATAGGACTGATTTGAGGGCACTTTGGAGGAGTGTAGATCCATGGAAGGGCAACTCCAACCCTACACAGCCTTGTTGTAGGGTGTCGCAGTAATTACAAGAAAGTCAAGGTTGTTAAAGAGGACTACACTACCCAAAACCACAGCAAGAAGGGTTAGCCTCCTGACAAAGGGCAACCGCACTCCTTAACAGCAGAATTGAAGGCTGGGTATGGGGATGTAACGATGCCCTAACCAGGCCTACATGGCAGCATAGGAGTGGACCTTGAACAGTGAGCTGTAGCATGTAGCAGATGGTATTTTGGCGATGAGGATGCTAAAGGATGAGGGTCCTAGGACATGGTACAACAATGTACAATGGGACAACACAACAATGGGACCGCAATGACATTGTACAACAATGCTAGTAAATGGGACAACTGGGCTACATGGTGCTGCTAAGACACATGGGACAACAAGAAGGTATGGCAAGGCTATTGGGACAGCAGCAAGGTATAGCAAGTTGTGATGGGACGACAGCAAAACAATGGGACAGCAAGCAAACATGGAATGGCCATGTCACTTACAGTGGGACAGCAGGATGCCACATAGGACAGCAGTGGCTAGCATGGTACAACAATGGCACATGGGACAGTTGTGGCAGCATGGTGCAACAATGGCACATGGAACAATAGTGCAGCATAAGGTCCAGCATTGTGATGATGGGTGCAACATGGTGCAGCGCGGTGAGGTGCAACATGATGACGAGATGCAGCACAATGATAGGTGAAGGAGTCAACTTGGATAATCAGTTGAAGCAGCATGTCTTCAACTAATCTCATGTATCATCTTCTTAGAGATGATCTATGCTATTATGTAGATAAGTCAAAATGTTCAATTCTGTTGTAAATGTACTCTCTCTCTCTCTCTCTCTCTCTCTCTCTCTCTCTGTTGAACTATTGAAGAACATATAAGAAGAACTAATCAAGGGTTTCCCCACATTGGGGTTTGTCCCTGGTTAGCATCGCACCTTGTGTCTTCTTGTCTTGGTTTGTCTTCTGCAATTTATGTTTATGTTCTATCTATAGTTTACTTTAATGATGATGTGATTGCTAATCTCGTAAAGGTATTGAGCTAACTATGAAAATTGAAATAAATTTCTCTAAGCATAGAACATACCTAAAATTAACATGGTATCGGAGCAAGGTGAAGGCAAAGCCCAAGCAAGAGTGAAAGAGTGTTATACAGTAAAATGACCTCCTCATTAGCTCAGAGGGGAAGACGTGATGACTGAAGCAATGACCAAGTTCACAAGCATTGTTTCCAAGCTAACGCTGCCTATACACTGACAACCTGCTTTATAAAGCTTCTCAACAAGCCTAAGGGAGCATTAGTGACCCAAGTAACTCTACTTGTTACCTCAGGGACAGCGTTAGTAAATCCTAATGAGGATCTAAGGGTCAAAGGAGCAGATTGACTAAGAAATATCCCTATATTCTCTCTTAAATCAACTCAAAAAAGCAAGGAAACATCAAATTTCAACCTATTTGGGGGATTTTTAATCCTAATGAAGTAAGAAAATGGGAAAGAGCTCAAAAGAATGGAAACATCATTGCTTTTACCTAAGGAAACTCATGGAGAAACTTCGCAACCCTAACCTCGTATGCTACATAAGCAGAGCTAGGGCTATTGTGATAGAGGTCAGATCCTTTGAAAGGATAGCTTACTTGATTGTCGAGCAGAGTCTCAGACTTAAGCATAAGAAGTTGGTAAGAAGGGAGAGAGAGAGAGGAGCTGGAGGGGTAAGGGAAGGCTGATGCAACTGATGGTTGTAATCACTATTTTGACATTAATATCGACCTGCAGTTGTACTGTCTACTCTGTGGTGTTGGTACTATAATTCATTTATATGTTTATTCAATGTCTTTTAGCAAAGTAGCTTAGTTATTTGCAACTAGATGTCTTTTGTATATTCATGCATTGATTATCAAGGTTTTATGTTGTGATTACTCTTCTATGTGCAGGCCTTGATCTGGAGTCAGCTCAGGGGACTTTCGCCTAGCTGCATTGCGCTCTCCAACAACTCTACATGGAGACTCAAAGTAATGAATCCGTCTTGCTTTGATAGTTAGTTATTGAATATGGACATGCATGTATCTTTGTGATAGCTGCAGAAAATCTTACAGTCTGCCAAGGGTCTCTGGAAGACCCTTGAGGGTTCCTTCATTCTCCATACACCATGCATTAATCCCTATAGCAGAATTGGCGACTTCACTGGGGCCTACACTTCAATTCCCAATTTTCCCATAAAGTTCTAGTTTCCTCCTCCTTCCAGACCTTCTTGTAATTCTTCATTCCTTTTCTGACCACTCAGGGCCTTACAGCACTCTTCTTTCATTGCTCAGCCCTGGATCTGATCCCCACAACCCTTTTTTGAAGTGTTTTCCCTCACTAACGCAGGTTAGCAGTGTAAACAGAGCTTTATAAAGCTCTATGGCTGTACAAACAGAGCGTTAGTGCCTCCAGTAACTCTTTGTGGCCTCTAACACAGAGCGTTAGTCACCCATTTTTTGATATGCAATTGTGTCTATGACCTCAAAGGGTTGGGAAACTTGCTTCTAAACTGATAAGGGATCTGTCGTTGTGTTTTGTTTGACTAATCTGTGTCCTGAAAGAATTTTTTTTAAGAAAATAGCTTTTCTTCTAGCTTTTCTTCTTAAAAGCTTTTATTTTCATAAGAGAAAAAATCAAAAAAAATTATTGTTTTCTGCTTAGCTGGTTAAGTTCTACATTATTTGGTTTCAGTAGTTGTTAGTGAGCATTGAAAAGTTTTGTCAGTTATGCTAGTGTTGGACTGAATAGGATGCATGGAATAAATATTGATGTATGAATGACTCTCCCTTTGTAAAAGCAGCTTATTCATCGAAATTGAAAGTTTACAAGCATTGTCTTTTCATGATTTGAGTCAGAGTCCCATAAAATCTCATACGTCAACATCCCTTACGAAGACTCTAACAAAATACACTTAAAATCTACCTAATAAAATCAATTAGTAACTCTTTATAGAGTAAACACACATTAGTTTAGGCTAGGATCTTGGGATAGGCAGTGTGAGTAAATTGCCCAAGATCATACACCAAAAATAGTGTCATTAAAGAGAGAAATCCTTCTGCACTCATACTACCAGGAACACTCCAGTAAAAGTGGAGCTAAATACGAGACAACATCGGACTGTAAGTGAAGGTAGCCCGCCTTTGCTTACATCTCTTTTGGGTATTATGTGTATCGAGGATCCCTTCGGGGATATCGGAGTTGAGTCGGGGACTCAGGTATCCTGCCCACACAGCCTACTATCTGCGACTATGTCCCCCCCGGTAGTGTCTGTGATTTGAGGTATCCTCTATGGCCATACTTTTAGGGACTAACACAAGGTGACTGGGGCGGGTTGCCCTAGTACCTAACACAGACAGACCTACTCTGTCTTCAATTTTTGGGAGGGTGTTCGTCTTCACGAGAGTACTTGGCCCCTTAATCTAAGGTTCGGGTGAAGCTCTAGAGTAATCTAATTGTACATTTGGCCAGCTCTCTCTGTTATTCATTTTGATACTGGGTTTCATCTCCAGTGATCGGTGCTTATCAGACAGGGTCATTTCCCTATGCTTGTTGATTGATTTACTTAGTGTATTTTTTATTTTTTAGGTGCTAGAGTGTTATCATTGAGACTTTAATAAACATCGCTGTAAAATTTATTGATAAAAATTATCAGCCACCGTGGCTACATCGGCCCTCGTCATCAATCTAGACGACTATTAGGACTTCCCCCACTCACTGTGGAGGATCCGCCGAGCTCCAATGAACCAGATTCCCCGTCTTTGGGAAATCAAACTCTGAGATCTCACACAGAATCAGTATGGACATCCGACGATTCAAGCTTACCAAAGGATTTCTTTACCGAAGGATTTCTTCCTCCATACAATCCTCCGATCACGAATTCGTTGGGCCCACTCTTGTTTCCCATTGCATCTTTACCTCCTTTGTCTTCAGTTGGAACATTTCCACCCATCAAACTCTGAGATCTCACACAGAATCAGTTTGGACATCCGATGATTCAAGCTTGCCAAAGGATTTCTTTACCGAAGGATTTCTTGCTCCATACAATCCTCCGATCACGAATTCGTTGGGCCCACTCTTGGTTCTCGTTGCATTTTTACCTCCTTTGTCTTCAGTTGGAACATTTCCACCCATCCCGTCGACGACTAATGGGTCGTGGGACGTTTTGGACACTTTTGGTCCCCCACCACTTCCCCAGTGGACAGTCAATACCACACCTTTGATGGCGAATCCTACTATCCCATTTGTCTCGGGTTCAACCCCTAACATGACACCCTCCACGAGTGGAACCCAGTCTATTACGGGTTCCACCCCTTCAGTGTCAAACCCTGTACCTTCGACAAGTGCTACCTACAACGCTCCTTATAACGCTCAATATAGCACAGTTAGCGTGGGTCCCTTCAACCAACAATATGGTTGGCATCCATTGTATAGTTCTAACCCCCAGATTCAAGTATCTGGGGGAACTCCCAATATGCATATACCGATTGGGAACATAACAGTTCCCCCTCCATTTTTAGGCATGCACGGTCAGTGACTAATTGACATGAAAACTCCTTATGCTGGTCAAGGACTTATGGTTAGTTCTGTGGCGAGCAGGAATCGTCAAGGAGGTCCCAATCAATCCATGGGGGCACGCTACTCACAACCTCAAATGAGATAAGGGGACATTGCTTATCCTGGGGGCAACTCTATCCCCCAGCCTAACAACCCCTATGGAAATCTGCATTACAATACCATACCCCAAGGCACCTACTATACCAAGAAACCTGTGTATAATATTGGGAATCACACGATGGGAGGACCACAAGGATTCTCAAGTCATATGTCATCAACTTGGTCTGATTTGTGGGCATCACACGCTCTGCCTTTCTTGGCAACACTTGATATCCCCGACTTGTACAAACATATGAATGACCCCATCTATCATAACTTACTCTGGCCACCAATCCCGCATAAAATACCGACAGACATCCCTAAATTCAAAAGGAATTAAGGGGAGGATCCGAGTACACACATCACCACCTATCATCTATGGTGTGTTTCTAACTCTATGGTGGATGATAGTATATGGTTACGTCTTTTTCCCCGCACCCTTACTAGAAACGCAACCAAGTGGTACATCGAGATACCACGTGCGTCAGTCAATACCTTTGACACTCTAGCGAT